>APFE030172160.1:7179-23254 GCA_000404065.3 Pinus taeda
CCATTGTAGCATTGTCTACAACAGAGGCTGAATATGTGGCAGCTACAGCAGCAACATGTCAAGCAGTTTGGATGAGAAGGATGCTGAGGAGCTTAGGCCAAGAGCAGGTAAAAGTGACAGTGATTTTTTGTGACAATAGCTCAGCTATTGCATTGTCAAAGAATTCAGTGTTTCATAAGAAAACGAAACACATTGATACAAGGTTTCACTACATCAGAGAATTGGTGAACAATGGAGAAATTGTCCTAGAACATTGCAGGACTCAAGAACAGGTTGCAGACATCTTGACAAAGCCATTGGATTAGAAAAGCTTTGAGTTTTTGAGGAAGTGTCTGGGTATGACCGAATGCCCAGCAGTTGAAATTAAAGGGGAGTGTTGAAAATGTAATTTCAACGCAGTCGTACCAACGCTCAAAAGCACTGCAGTAAAACCATAAAACCGCCGGTGAGTTTCTCAGACCGCCTTTGCGTGAAAGCAGTTTTCGTACATAGGCGACCCGAGAGAATTTAGAGCTGACGCGTGGCTCTCCCCATACGTCACCCTCTGACAGTTTCTCGGGAGGTAAAGTTCAGTTAAAAATGCTCACCCGATATTCTCCTCCGACTTCCGATCTACTCCATTGCTTTCCACCATTGATTGTTCAAAGCTGCATACGAGGCTGCAATAAACGTTACGTGAGGTAAAGTTCAGTTAAAAAGGCTCACCCGATATTGTCCTAAACCGTTGGATTAAAAGAGTGGCTGCCCACCGTCCATTAAGTCAAAGCTGCATGCAGGGCATGGAGATTGCGTGAAGTAAAATAAAATTTTGGTTGACCGCGGGTTTTAATATTAATGCATTTAATGAATTTGTCATAGTTGTAGGTAAAATATTTTAATTTTAATGTTACGGAGGTATAGGTATAACATATAAGTTTTTAATTTTATTATTTTAAAATTCACAGGCGTAAGTTTTGTTTTACTGAACAAGTAAAACACATATTGTAATTTTTTTTGGTTAAGTGAATTGTAGTGTGGAATGAAACGCACAGCAGTGCGAGTAAGAAAACCAGGGGAAGCATGTATCAGTGAAAACCATGAAGTCTTTCACACAGCAGTGAAAAGGGTAATGTAAGTTTTTGGTGAATGCGTAATTTTCACACAGCAATGTGTTGTTTTTTTTTCTTTACAGCAGTAAATGTAAAAGTTTTTTTTACATAGCAGTGAATGAAGATTTTAAACAGCAGTGTAAAATTATTTGTAAAAGGAGACAGAGTAATTTCTTTTGAAATGTTTTGGTGAATCCCTCTCAGCAAAGAGGATGAATATGTATGAGTGATTTTTGTTTTAATGAATAGAAATATTTTTATGGTGGTGCAATACTCTGTTCTCAGTGAAATTTTTTTAAAGCTTTCCTGTGCACAAAAGATCTTGTGGAGTAAAAGAAACAGAGCATTGCCTCTGTATGCTTGAATTGTTTGTTTTTGAGATTTTACCAGAAAAATCCCCAACAGTGTCAACCAAAGGGTACCTATCGTCGCCTATTTCCCTTCGCGACGTCCACCACATACGGTTTCGTCGCCAGTTCCACCCACATCACAGACTTGATTGAAAGTGGTGAAGCAGCGATAATTTCTCAGGTAGGGTCTCCTCCTACGACTCTGAAGCTTAGAACGTGGCGATCGTCGTCCAAACCAATTGGTTCTGTGCTCTGCTGGAAACCCCGAGGCCACGCGAACCTCTCTTCTATTCACAGAATGCCGTCACCCCGCATGGAGCAGCTACGAATGAAATGATTTTACGTCTGCTGTTTGTCGAAACACCCTGAGGTTGGGTGGATGGTTGATTATCTGAATATTCCATATTTTATAATTAGATGGAGATGGTTAGCTGGATGGCTGATTGGGCATCTTTATGTACATTGCTAATTCCTCGAATATTCGGGAATTGGATGGACATGGGAGCGGGTTTTGACAGCGCCCATATCCGTCCGATTCCCGAATATTGGGGAATCAGACGGAAAGCTCAGGGATGGATATGGGCTGATCAATTTCCTAAATACTCCGCCTAAATATTCCGCAATCAGATGAGTTAAATTTGACCGGGCCTATATCTATACCTTTCTTATTATGGAATATTCAGAAAATCAACCATCAACCTAAAAATACTATTTGAAACAACGTCGTATCACAGATCAATTGCCCAAAACCTCTGGAAGACCATCGGACAGCCCCCGCCGTAGCAAACATAATGATTCAGCACGTTCTTGTAAGAGTATTTTGTTACTCACTGAAATAGAAACTCGATGCAAGATCATAAAATATTTATTAATCTAAAAAATAATTCAAAAGATTCAGCAGGAATCACTAGTTTTAATACCATGTAAAAGTATATATAATACCATGTAAAAGTATAAATATATAGAAGAACCAGATAAAGATAATTACGACAATTTGATATAGGCAAGTTTTATGTGAAGTTGCAAGTTACTATATTTAGTTTATATGTAAATTAGGAGTTGGAAAAATCAATTATAACAACTCAGTATATTTAGTTCATAATTCATCATACTTAGCTCATGGGTATATAACAACTCACAATACTTCACTCATAACTCATTATACTTAACTCATAACTCACTATACTTAGCTCACGGTTAGATGACAGATTGAAAATATCAACTCTAACAACTCACCATACAAAGCTCAGAGGCTATGGAAAAATTGGAAAAATAAACTCTAACAATTCCTAAGACACTCACCATACTTAGCTCTTAGGTACTGGTTTTTTTATTGCCTATATAAATTCAACACCTTAAAAAACTAGTTGAGCATTTTAATGAAAAACTCACTTATCAAACTTGTAATTTTAATAAATTCCTTCCAAATTATTAAAAAATTAACTAATTTTTTTTCCAAAAACCACACTTAAATGCACTCTTATTTCATAGTCCTTTACCATACATTTTAGCATCAAGACTGCCGAATTGGGCGACGGTGTGGAACATATCATGTTCTTTAGATCGCTGAATTTGAAGAAATCCGCGAACCTCCACACACCGTAAAGTTGACACGTGCCCGAATTCGACGCTGGGTTGCTCAGAAATGCTGTTGTTTGCTAGCTGAGAGCAGATATCACTGCAATGCATAGGCACGCAATTGGAGTTTATGTGACCGAGCGGGGCTGAAATTATGCCTCGATCAGTGGGCGTATATAAATTTATAATAACTACAGTGGAGGGGGATGCTCCGCCAAAATAAAGTAAGTTCGCAATTTGGGGCTTCACATTGCTATTCACGTGAATAAGCCGAAATATGCGCAGTCGGCGGATGGCTTCCTCGTCTGTGGACACAACAATGAAACAATGAGAGGGTTGCGCATCGCTCCCTCGCTTGTGGACAAAAGAAATCCCGTGGAATGATGGATATGATATTTCACTATCGTCTTTTCTCTTGCCTTTGAAACTCGGCTGATACTTTTCAATCATACTGGTCACCTGCTTTACACCTCCCCTATGGGCAGATATTTCGGTGGGGAACTATGTGGAACCTCAGGTGCGGAGACGTTACTATTTTGATTGCCGAACAAATTTCCATCCCAAAGCTTTTTAGTTCTCTTACATTGTAGCACGGGCCATAGTACACTGTACAACAATAAGCCAAGTGCTACTAACTCGTAGGTGGCAACACAAGCGTAATCATTATGACGTATTCAATTCAGGTGTTTCCTTCTCAATCTTAATTTGTTTGTCCTTGGAAATTCAATGTGACTTTTCCTTTTCAAGTTTATTCTAGTTTGTTTTTAGAATCTATTTATTCATTGTGATATTTTGATATCTCTATCAATGGTATGTTTTTTTTTTAATATTTAGGCTAGATTTTAGATGGGGAATAATTTATTTTTTTATTAAGTTATTTTTATTTTAAATGTTTTTTTGAAATTTCAACTTAAGTTTTAATATGAATTAAGTGCAGATAAATTAACTAATTTATATTTTATAAATTTCATGAAAGATTTTAAAACAAGTTATATAAAAAATAAAAATATATCAAATAATATGAAATTAGAGAAATTAGCAACAATGGTATAAAATTAAATTGCTAGTAAAACACAGAGAGACCATCAAAAAATTTATCTCATATACATTTTACATTGAGAAAATTTAAAAAAAAAAAATTATCTTTTTTAATTATAAAAACAATTAAATATGAGTTAAACATTAAAAAAAAGTGTAACAAAATTCTACCATGCAGATTCAGCTGACTTTATCATGGATATTCTCAACTTATAAATAGATTTGACATTTGTACAATAAGTATAGTTTAGTAATACGACATGCCCAAAAAAACACAACTCACTATTATTATTTTAATTAATCAATAAAATTAAAAAAAACAAAAAAATATATTTTCAAAATAAATTTCAACTTTTGATATGTGAATAAACATGAATTTATATTAAATTAGAGAAAGAAAAAGAATATTTTAAAATTTTATTAAATTAAAAAAAAAAAAACAATTTTGAAATTTTTGATGCTCTAGGTAAAGCAAGAAACCTCCCAAACTCAAACCGATAACCAACTATTAAAAAAACATAAAACTAAATTCTGATCAGGACCACATTTACTCATCCCATCGAGATTACCGTAATAAAATTTATGTACCTGTATTTTTTAAATAGTAGATTTACTTAATCCATGATGATTATGAACATTATATATACTAAATAATAATAACCGTAAAATCTTCCACCAAATAATATTATATATTTGTTAGTAACTCCAATCCCTTATATAAATGATTATAGTATTTTCGACTCATATAATTTTAATAAAAAGATATATATTTAATTTTTAATATAGATAATAAAAATATTATGTTAATTTTAATATATATTTTTGTTCATTACTAATAATTTTATTTTTTTACCAAACGCAATTATCTAGCCAGGATGTTCTTTTTATCAATAATTTAATTTACTGAGAAAATAGCTTACTCAGTTATTTGAAATTTGTGCTTTTCAAATTTTGCATTCAGTAAGAATGAAAACTAATATCAATATGATAAAAGTATGGAATTTTAATTTATGCTTAGTACCCTCCTCCTCCTGTCGTATACTCTTGTTGAGATTACATAGAGAACACAGCTTTGCTTCTCTGCTTGGCCCTACAGAAAAGCCCGAAGCGAATAAACAGTTGAATTGTTCAGGTAGAGATTTGCTGGCTTAAAATACACAATTGAATTGTTCAGCTAGAGATTTAAGCGCGCTTAAATTTAAGGTACACACAAACGAAGTCTCTCAAAATATATTTACACCAATTTTTCAAATAACTATCATTTTTTACAATCTGATAATTTAGTAAGAACTGTCGGTCTAGTTAACTGCGACAGAGAAACTAAAAAATAGTTTCCGAAGTAGACCGTTATACAATCTGATCATGCTAGGTGTCCATAAGGCCTGCTTTTTTCTGGAAGAACTTTGGGTCATTAGTTAACTGCCACAAAGAAACTAAAATTTAGTTTCCGAAATAGATGAGTTCAATGCAAATACAGGCAATCGGACTTACTGGGTACCCGGCAAGGCTGAATGTGTATATATATATATGTCGATTGTGGGCGGTTAGAAATTTTAATGATTTCACGGTAGTGATAGCTATCCAAAATAAAGGAAGTTCGCAAATGGAGACGCCACTATGTTGTTGTTCACGTGAATAAGTGGGGCAAAAAGTGAGAAGTCGATGGCTCCCCTCCTTGTGGACAAATGAAGGACCGTCATGCGCATGGAGGGATGGTGAATGCCATCGGGTGTCAGTTCCATGTGGAATCCCCACCAACGACCAACGACCCTTGGTCGTCCAAGTGGGCTTCATAGGAGATTACGTGTATTAGGGGTGCAGTTTGAGCCATTAATTTGTTTTTCACACAATTTGTTTTTCGTCTGTGGAACAAAGGTTCTAAATGATCGAATTGTTCAGTTACATATATAATTAGCACAATTATATTTATCAATATGGTTGATATACGCTATATCAATTATATTAATTAGCACAATTATATTTATCAATTATAATTAGCACAATTATATTTATCAATATGGTTGATATACGCTATATCAATTATATTAATAATTATTAAGAGTATTTAAGATTATAATAATTATATAAAATTATTAATAATTAATATAAATATTAACCATGAGAATATTTATATATAATTGTATAAAATATATATTAATATTATAATAATTATATAAACCTCCTAACACATATTAATTAACAATAAGAATAGTTTATAAATAATATTAATAACAATAAGAATAGTTTATAATAATTTTAGATTATTATTATATTATTTAAATAATCTAATGTCACATTCCAAACATTACAAAAAAAAATTATTTAATATCTATTAACCACTCCATTCTTACCTTTAATTACATCATCAATAATCCTACACATGTATACATTATAATACCATGTTGATTTACCCATAAGAACCACTGAATGGGTGCATAATATACAAAGGTGATGACATTAACTATATCTATGTCTATAAGGTGTGCACAATACACAGTCCATATTTATATAAAGGTTACGAGGTTTACAAAGATCATTCCACGTCATGTTCTGTGTACAAAGGTCCGCATACTGTGCAATTTATTTACCTTTTAAAGCCACCTCTCCCGAGATACCTCGAGCCTGCTGTCCACTGTCCGGTTCTGCCGCGGTTGATGCATCTCCGTCCATTTGATGAGCTCAACGGCTGGATGTCACTAGCCCATGTGACACACGGTGCTTTACAGCATGGCCGCTTGGCTAGGCAGCTTCGCGCCAAAGCTACTTGGAGGTTCACTGGCTATCCGACGGTGGAGATCGTCCTTCTGCAGATCAAGGGCTCTCACAATGCCACGAAACGGTAACTATGGTCTCTGTTATATATAGATGAATTCCGCCTTCAGCGCTTGTTTTATTTCACTTTCGCATTCTTCAGCGTATTGGCAGAACACTACTCCTTAGCATTCTTCTGTGGTTACACAGGTCTTCGGCCTTCCACCGTTATGAAGGTAATCGTTCTTCAAAGCATAGCCTCTGTTTATTTATTCAGGTAACATTAAATTCCTTCTGAGCTCAAGATACAGTCTCTGAGATTTCTCCATGGCTGAGGTTCTATTACAGATTTAATGTTGTCTCACGTTTCCTCTGCACAGGTATTAAGATTTGGTTGTTTAATTTACACAGGTGGGTGTTGTCACTTCCTCCGGACAGGCAGAGATAATTCTCAAGGAAGCGGGATTGCCCCTTGTTTCTAATCGACAATCTCTGGTAAGTCTCGGAGACTTAGTTCTCGTTTTAAGTTTTCGTCTCCGACCTGTACTGAGAGGTTATTCCCATGACAGGGACGGCGAGTTTGCTCAGTTCCTATCACCCAGTTAGGAACTTCTCCGCCAAGAGGTCTTCTAGCCTTAGCTTTCATTTCAATACTCTGTAGACTGTTACCCTCTTTTTGTATGGGATTGCTGGTTCTCCAGAACGTAGTCATGACTTCATTTGGAGTTGTAATTTCTTGACCCGTAAGGGTTTGACTCGGTGGTTTCCATTGTATAGATACGTAGATAATTAATGAATTCAGGTTTTGATTTATACTGTGTCTTTACATTACTGAGGGCATTCGCTCTTCCATATATATAGTTTGATGGCGATTTTTTCCAAGTTGAATGCATCTGTGTATTTGTGCTCAGGTTCACTATTCTAGTTTGGTTTTTCTTTCTTAATAAAATGGCATGGGGTTTGTATTTGTCCAGCTCGTTGCCTCAGCCAGCCAAGCGTAAGCCATGGCTCGGCATGAGGGGTTTCATCGTAGCGGATGCCTGTTGTTAACCGGCCGAAGGGTTACATTTTATGTGTGATTACCATGGCCGGCCTCGGCACTCATTCTTTTCTCTCATCCTTGCATTTAATAACAGGAATAAGCAATGGGTAATTTATTTATATGTTATCATTCATATATGCGTTTCTCTATCAGTTATTTCGATGAGAATGTTTACTGTACTGTCTCAGAAAGTTATTCCTGTATTCGACGGTTAAGCAAAGAGATAATGTAATTTCTGTGATTAACTTTGTTTATACTAATAGCTCCATTACCTCTTTCGTTTTGTATTACGCACAGAATGTCTATGCCTTTCGGCCCGACTAATGTTTATAAGGTTATGTTTTCAGTGCATACATATATTCCAGGGTTTTACCCTATTCAAGTTACAAATGACTATATGCTTTGTTGTTTTTGCTATGTAGTTAATATATATATATATATATATCTGCATGTATCACTACTCCAGCTTTTGAGTAAACTCGTTCGTGTTTCCTCATTCCTGTTTCGTATATACAGGGTTTTGTCCGAGTAGGTAAACATACTGTAAATACAACACTTAAAGAATACTTACAAGGGTTTCATTAGAGTGCTGTAACCGCAAACTCTATTATTTAATTTACACAATTATCCGTGCCTATTTCCCTAAGGCTGGATTTGTTGTCCATAATGTACACAGAGTATCCTATTTATTTTCTCGACACTATCCCATAATAGAAGCAGTTAACATTTAGCTTATTTTCACTTTTCTCTGTACAGAACAACAATAAACAATTCAACTTTTAACAGTTTACATAAGCAAGAAGCCATACCTGCTTCTGTGTCAAACTTCTTTATAATGCTTGTCAATCCTCCCGTCCGTAGGAAGTCTTCTCTAAGCTTCCACCCCCAAGCACTTGCAGGTCCTACTCGACCGCAGTATCACTGGACTTCGCCAGTCAACGCTATCTGATCCTAACCAGACGTAGCGTGCACAGGAAAATTCCTTTTCCACTTCTGCTATCTGATCCTAACCAGCATAGCTTTCATCATCCTTTTTTTTTTTCTCTGCCCTCTGATCCTAACTAGACTTGGCATCTTTCCCCTTTTCCTTGGGGTTTCAACTACCTCCAGGTAGTTAGGGTAACTGATTTCCCAGTTACGAAATATGATTAATCATAACTTAATTCCACATGGTACCAACACAACTGTCTTTTTATTAATAAAACATTAACAACAGAAGTACACATTTTTAAATAAAGTCTTTGTTTCAGAATTACTTCACTAGTTACTAGCATTTACTTTTCACAAGGGGTGTTACATCTCCCCCTCCTGAAAGTCTACATCGTCCCGATGTTGCTGCTCATTTAAAAACAGTCTGGGATAAGTATCCCTCATCATTTGTTCATCTTCCCAGGTGGCCTCTTCAGGCCCAAAGTGCTGCCACTGCACTTTAACCTGGCTGATGACCTTTCTCCGCAGCTCTACTCTTCTCTGATCTAATATGTTCACTGGTTCGACCAGGAACTCTCCTTCCGGTTCCACCTGAAACACATAACAATTAAATCAGTTGTTTTACTAGTATTTCATTTCAGTTTACATTTGATGACAGTCTTTCCTTACCTGAATGTCCTGCCAACTTATAATATGTCTAGGGTCATACACATATTTCTTTAAAACTGATACATGGAAAACATTGTGAACCCGAATATGGCTAGGTAGGGCGAGCTGATAAGCTACTGGTCCTACTCGTGCCAGAATTTGGAATGGTCCACAAAAGCGTGGTGCCAGTTTGGCACAGGCATTCCATTGAAGGGTACTGTTTCTAGCTCGAATTCTGATGTATACATGTTCACCAACTTGATACTCTTTAAATGTTCTCTTTCGGTCTGCAAAATTTTTCTGCCTATCTTGTGCCATCTTTAGATTAGCTCAAACCCTTTTTACCATGACCTCCATCTCTTCCAACATTTCAGGTCCTAACAAGAATTTTTCTTCCGGTCCACCCCAACTGGAGGGTGTGCGGCACTTCCGGCCATATAGTACTTCGAATGGGCTCATCTTCAAGGATGAGTGGTAGCTGTTATTATAGGCGAATTCCACTAGATGTAAATACTCCTCCCACCACGTAGGTTGCTGCATCACATAAGACCTCAACATATCCTCCAGCACTTGATTCACCCGCTCCATTTGTCCGTCAGTTTGCGGATGGTATGCGGTGCTGAAACTCAATTGAGTTCCTAGACCTTCAAATAAGGTCCTCCAAAAAGCTGAGGTAAACTTGACATCTCGGTCAGATATTATTACTTTCGGTAGCCCATGAAGTTTAAATATATTTTGCATAAAAATGTTTGCGATTTGAGCTGCACGATAAGTGGATTGAACCAATATAAAGTGGGCTGACTTGCTGAGTTTATCCACCACTACCATTATTGAATCATTACTCCTTTTGGATTTCGGCAATCCGGTGATAAAGTCCATGGTTATGGTCTCCCATTTCCATTCTGGTATAGGTATCGGCTGTAACAGTCCTGCAGGATGCTGATGTTCAGCTTTCACTTGCTGACATTCCAAGCAGCGCGCCAGATATTCTACCACATCTTTCTTCATGCCTGGCCAGTAATACTCCTTCCTTAGTGAGGTGATTAATTTGTGGTAACCAGGATGCCCTGCATAGGGACTTCTATGATTTTCATCCAGAATATTTTCCTTAATACTGCTCTGATTGGGTATGTAAATCTTCTTCTGAAAACACAACATATCGGTTGCATTCAAGGTGTAACTTTGTTGTATGGAACGGGCATCTGAATTTTGCACCAAATGTCTCTTTTGCAAATAAATCTGATCTTGTGTCGCAGCCTCCTCAATTTCTTGGTCAAGAGTGGACCATCCTTGGCTGATGCCAATCTCATAAATGCAATGCACTTTTCAACTTAGTGCATCAGCAACTCTGTTCTCTTTTCCCTTTAGGTGCTTAATTTTGAAATCGAAATTTCCTAGAAAGTCCACCCATCTTGCCTGTCTTGTGTTTAAAGTAGGTTGACTAAGGTAACTAGTCAGACTGTGGTGATCCGTCATCAACAAAAATTTCCTTCCTATTAAGTAATGACGCCACATCTTCAAAGCATGGATCACAGCTGTTAATTCCAGATCATAGGCGGAATATTTCTGCTCATGTTCCTTTAACTTTCTGGATTCATAAGCAATCACTTTGCCTTCCTGCATTAGTACTCCACCCACGCCCTCCTTGCTGGCATCTGTACAAACTACATATTCCTTTTCGGGATCTGCCACACACAACACAGGCGCTGTAGTAAGTAAATGCTTGAGCTGTTCAAAGCTCCGTTGACAGTCTGCTGTCCATCTAAATGCTTTTCCCTTCTTTTGCAAGGAGGTAATAGGATAGGCAACTCTAGAAAAACCCTCTACGAACTGCCGGTAGTACCCAGCCAATCCCATTAAAGATCGAATGTCTGCTACATCCTTGGGTGTGCGCCAATCCATTATAGTTTTTAATCTTTTCGGGGTCTACAGCTATACCTTCTTTTGTAATAATGTGACCCAAATACTGGATCTGCTCTTTGTAGAAATCACATTTGCTAAATTTTCCATACAGCTGGTGCTCCCGTAAAGTCTGTAACACTATTCTCAAATGTTCCTCATGCTCTTTCCTATTCCGGGAATAGATAAGTATATCATCAATAAAGATCAATACAAATTTGTTTAAGTATTGATGGAATACACTATTCATTAAACACATAAATGTTGCAGGCGCATTAGTTAACCCAAAAGGCGGTACCACAAACTCGTAATGTCCATAACGAGTACGAAAAGCGGTCTTGGCTATGTCCTCGTCTTTTATTCTAATTTGGTGGTACCCTGACCTCAGATCGATTTTTGAGAAGATGGTCGCCCCCTTCACTTGATCAAACAGCTCATCAATGCGGGGTAAGGGATATTTGTTTTTGACTGTTAGTTTATTCAGCTGTCTATAGTCTATGCACATTCGCAGAGTCCCATCTTTCTTCCTCACAAACAGCACAGGTGCTCCCCAAGGAGAGACACTGGGACGGATGTACTTCTTTTCTAGCAGCTCTTGCAGCTGCATCTTTAACTCAGTTAACTCTGGCACACTCATCCGATAGGGTGCCCGGGATACTGGGGCTGCTCCGGGTATCAGCGCAATGGTGAAATCCAAATCCCTTCTGGGTGGTAGCCCTGGAATCTCTTCAGGAAATACATCTGCAAATTCTTGCACTACAGGTATATCTTTAACAGTTGCAGCCTTATCCACAGAATCTGCAAACCCCACTTGCACTGCATAAATCTGGCACTTATTCCGGATACATTTAACCAGCTGGGAGGCTGTGATGGGACGAATCTGCACTGGTTTCTGGATGCCTTGGATTTCCTTTCCCATACCCAGCTCATCTCTATAAGAAACTGTTTTTGTTTTGCAATTAATTATAGACCACCGTCTTTCCAACCAGTCCATTCCTATCAGCACGTCATAGGAACCAAGAGGGAGTACATTTAACTCAGTTGTTATGATTTGGCCAGCTAACTTCAATGGACAATTGCTGACTTTGGTTGGTACTCTTCTTTTGGTCCCGGTGGCCAGCTGTACTAGCCACGGGTTTTTAAATTTAGTGGTTTGCAAACCACAGCTTTCTACCACTTTAGGACTTATATAGCTTAAAGTAGCTCCTGGGTCTACTAAAACAGAAACAGCTCGGTCAAAGATCTTACCTTCAAACTCAATCATAGTTGACTGGTAATCAGCTTGCCGATCTTCTAGTGCTGCATTTATTTTGGGCATGGATCGGGCCACATCTCCTACTGTTGAAGCTTCGTAAATTTGAGATAACTGATCGCTGTCCTTTCGATGAGGGCAGTTTCTGATATAATGGGGTCCTCCACAGCCCCAACACTGAACAGGTGGTCGAGCAGCACCTTCAGGGTCCAATCTAACTTGCTGTTCACTGTATTTGGAATCTGCAGGAGGTTTGAATCTGCTCTGAGTTCTGGTTGGATTTTTAGTGCTGGTGCCTTTCGAAAATTCTTTCTGAAAATTGCTGCGTGCTCCTTTACTACCCGTAGGTATTTTGCTGCCTCGTTTATCTGTCCAACGCTTTCCAGGGTTTTCTCCTTTTGATTTATTCTGCTGATAACACAGTCTTGCCTTTCGGATAGCTTCGTCCATGGTTTTTGGATTATCGAACTCTATCCTTTCTCGCATTGTTAAAGGTAGGCTACTAACAAATCTTTGCACTTTAGCCTTCTCTTCACGAATATAGGGCACATAGCGAAGCAGGGATGTAAACTTGGTTACAAACTCATCAATGGTTTGTTGTCCCAGCCATAGATCGTGAAATTCGCGTGCCTTTTCATCATAAAACCGCTCTGTCAGGTACTTTTCTTTAAAATACCCTTGAAACTTTTCCCATGTCACATCCTGTTCAATTATTCCCCGCACCATTTTGACTTCTTCCCACCATAGCATGGCTTTGGCTTGCAACTGGAATATAGCCAGCCTTGCCTTAAGATGATGATCATATTCATACACCTGAAAATACTTATTCATGTTAATCAGCCAGGCTTCTGCATCTTCTTCAGACTCTCCCTCAAAATGAGGCGGTTTAATCTTCCTGAATTCCCCGTGTAATTCCATTCGGGGCCTTTTTGGAGTCTGGTATTCAGAGGCGTTAACAGACTTCTCTCCTCGCATCTCTCCTCTATCTTCTGCTTCCTCCTGTTCAGTATGATAGCTTTGTTCATCTACTATTGGTGCTTGTTCCGGCCTCGGATGTGACTGTTGCTGGTGTTGCTTATCAGATAAGCTTTTCAAGATCCTCTCCTGTTCCACATTCAATTTGGCGTTATCCGCACGCAGCTGAGCCATTTCATCTTTTAGTTCCTGCAATGTCCTCAATAGTGTTGAATCGGTGGTGCGTCCTGCTGCTCCCAGTTGTACCCAAAACTCAGAATTCCCTTGAGGTTGTTCCACGTTATCCGGAGGTTCTGGATTCCCATAAGGAGCACTGTTTGCTCTTCTCATTTTGCTTCTACCTGCTTCTGAACAACTCATTAAACAGATTTAGTTTATCTCGGTGTATTGCTGAACTGTTACCATAAAACTGTTTATATTCTTGTTGCTGTACTCTTAAAATTTTTTCCCAAAGGTCACAGAGTTGTAAACCTTGGGCTCTGATACCAATTTGTCACATTCCAAACATTACAAAAAAAAAATTATTTAATATCTATTAACCACTCCATTCTTACCTTTAATTACATCATCAATAATCCTACACATGTATACATTATAATACCATGTTGATTTACCCATAAGAACCATCGAATGGGTGCATAATATACAAAGGTGATGACATTAACTATATCTATGTCTATAAGGTGTGCACAATACACAATCCATATTTATATAAAGGTTACGAGGTTTACAAAGATCATTCCACGTCATGTTCTGTGTACAAAGGTCCGCATACTTTCCAATTTATTTACCTTTTAAAGCCACCTCTCCCGAGATACCTCAAGCCTGCTGTCCACTGTCCGGTTCTGCCGCGGTTGATGCATATCCGTCCATTTGATGAGCTCAACGGTTGGATGTCACTAGCCCATGTGACACACGGTGCTTTACAGCCTGGCCGCTTGGCTAGGCAGCTTCGCGCCAAAGCTACTTGGAGGTTCACCAGCTATCCGACGGTGGAGATCGTCCTTCTGCAGATCAAGGGCTCTCACGATGCCACGAAACGGTAACTATGGTCTCTGTTATATATAGATGAATTCCGCCTTCAGCGCTTGTTTTATTTCACTTTCGCATTCTTCAGTGTATTGGCAGAACACTGCTCCTTAGCATTCTTCTGTGGTTACACAGGTCTTCGGCCTTCCACCGTTATGAAGGTAATCGTTCTTCAAAGCATAACCACTGTTTATTTATTCAGGTAACATTAAATTCCTTCTGAGCTCAAGATACAGTCTCTGAGATTTCTCCATGGCTGAGGTTCTATTACAGATTTAATGTTGTCTCACGTTTCCTCTACACAGGTATTAAGATTTGGTTGTTTAATTTACACAGGTGGGTGTTGTCACTTCCTCCGGACAGGCAGAGATAATTCTCAAGGAAGCGGGATTGCCCCTTGTTTCTAATCGACAATCTCTGGTAAGTCTCGGAGACTTAGTTCTCGTTTTAAGTTTTCGTCTCGACCTGTACTGAGAGGTTATTCCCATGACAGGGACGGCGAGTTTGCTCAGTTCCTATCACCCAGTTAGGAACTTCTCCGCCAAGAGGTCTTCTAGCCTTAGCTTTCATTTCAATACTCTGTAGACTGTTACCCTCTTTTTGTATGGGATTGCTGGTTCTCCAGAACGTAGTCATGACTTCATTTGGAGTTGTAATTTCTTGACCCGTAAGGGTTTGACTCAGTGGTTTCCATTGTATAGATACGCAGATAATTAATGAATTCAGGTTTTGATTTATACTGTGTCTTTACATTACTGAGGGCATTCGCTCTTCCATATATATAGTTTGATGGCGATTTTTCCAAGTTGAATGCATCTGTGTATTTGTGCTCAGGTTCACTATTCTAGTTTGGTTTTTCTTGCTTAATAAAATGGCATGGGGTTTGTATTTGTCCAGCTCGATGCCTCAGCCAGCCAAGCGTAAGCCATGGCTCGGCATGAGGGGTTTCATCGTAGCGGATGCCTGTTGTTAACCGGCCGAAGGGTTACATATTATGTGTGATTACCATGGCCGGCCTCGGCACTCATTCTTTTCTCTCATCATTGCATTTAATAACAGAAATAAGCAATGGTAATTTATTTATATGTTATCATTCATATATGCGTTTCTCTATCAGTTATTTCGATGAGAATGTTTACTGTACTGTCTCAGAAAGTTATTCCTGTATTCGACGGTTAAGCAAAGAGATAATGTAATTTCTGTGATTAACTTTGTTTATACTAATAGCTCCATTACCTCTTCCATTTTGTATTACGCACAGAATGTCTATGCCTTTCGGCCCGACTAATGTTTATAAGGTTATGTTTTCAGTGCATACATATATTCCAGGGTTTTACCCTATTCAAGTTACAAATGACTATATGCTTCGTTGTTTTTGCTATGTAGTTAATATATATATATATATATATCTGCATGTATCACTACTCCAGCTTTTGAGTAAACTCGTTCGTGTTTCCTCATTCCTGTTTCGTATATACAGGGTTTTGTCCGAGTA
>APFE030172160.1:25027-225562 GCA_000404065.3 Pinus taeda
TCTTTAAAATGTATGCCATGGTCACCAACAAGCCGAAGGAAAAGCCAGCCATCAATTGAGGTTGTAAGCGCTAGTGCTGCATAAAGAGCTGCAGAGGGGCAAAAGAGATCCCTGAAAAGCTGAATCTGTCATTGTTTCTTTGAGTGATGCATCTGCCTTTGTAGAGCCTCATAGTAAGGGTTGAGCAGAGCACGAAATGCAGGGGCAATGTCACTCAAGGCACTTTGGTGTGGCACGCGAGTTGCAGAGGAAGGAGCCACCGACAAAACCCTATTCTCCATTTTCTCTCCAAGTTGAGTATTTAGGATTATTAATAACTATGTAAATATTATCAAACAGCTTTAGGATAATTAATAATTATACAAATAATAGCAACTACATTATTATATAATTATATTTTATGTTATTATTTACTATATTATAATATAAAAACTCATATTATTAGTATTCTAAGGCTTAGTCTTTTAATATTTATCTCATGGTTTATAAATACATACGGTTTTATTACAGTATTTAAGGATTATTAATAGCTATATAAATATAACAGCCTAACTAGATTACTTTATATATATTTACTTTATAAATAATATATAACATTATAATAATTATATAACTCCTAGTATATATTAATTAAATAACAATAGCTCATATAGATTGGATTATCATTATAAATTATTTAAATAATCTAAATATAAATTATAAAAAAATAATAACAATTATATTGTAATATATTAATAATAATATTATATAAAATATTTAATTATAATATTATAATATATTATTTAAGATTATAAAAATAAATAGAAATATAATATATTATAATAATAATAATATAATCAATATTATTATTGAATGCCACATCGCAATCATCCAAAGGGAGAAATGAACCTTTCTCAAAAGAAAGAGCGATATGCGATTTGGTAGCCGAACCTGAAACCTTATCAAATGTAACCGATAATCTTATAAGGTCCGTGAGGTAATCGAGGATCGGTGCATTCGAGTGGAAGGGGTCTGGCTGAAGGAAGTGTCGATTGCCAATGGCCCGATACTCCGATGGCCGATATGTGATATATCGATATGCCAATAGCGATCAGAGCGATCGTTGATCAGGGATCAGAGGTTTCAAAGGTCGGAGCGCTACAGAAAAGTAACAAAGGTGTAGACCCAATGATTCATAGATTTGGGTTCATAATATTTAAGATCTGGCTTTGTGTTCTGGCGATGTTTTCCTTTGAATTTCTCGTATTTCTGTCTTTTTTCAATTTTTTTGTACTAGGCGGTTTTTAAAGGAAAACCAAAAGATTAATGCTCCCGATAGTGTAAAAGGCTCCGACAAGGTTATATGGGCGTGTTTGTGAAGTCTGACAATTAATCGCATATCAGGTGTGGAGGAGGTGTGTATTATTGTGAACCGCAGAGGAGCCGATACCTGATTGCGATAAAGGTGGAACCTCGAAAGATGTGCAGAGACCATATGAAGAACAAAGGCATGTTTTGTGGCATTTCCTTTGTAAAAGGGTTTATAAGGAAAATAGTGTCGATAGAAGATTTTATGCGATAAATATATATTAATCAACCCTAAAGAAAGGAAAGGTTATATATATGTGGGTAAAGAGATAATGAAGGTTATGAGGAGGTTTAAAGTCCCGATAGGAGGTTTAAGCGGGGTGATTGAGTTCTGATATAAAGGAACTGATGAATAAGGCCTTAACCATTTATGATTGAAGATTTGACTCATTAGAGAGTTAAATCCCTGGGAAAAAAATTTGTCCCTGCATTTTACATGCATACTGTGGGTGTAAGCGGGGGTAACCCTGCCATGAAAACCCCAAGGGATTATGAACCAAAGAAAATAATGTTAAACCCAAGGGACTAATATTATAAACCCAACATTGATAAACCCTAATATAAATATTAGAAAAACAAAAATAAACATGGCTTATTTTCATGGTGAGAGAATCCTTGTCATAATGTTACATTCAACCATGGTTGGCCATGGTTGCCTATGATTGACAATGGTTGACCATGATCAATATTATAAACCTAAGAGAATAATAAACCCCCAAGGCATTAATATTATAAACCCTAAGGAATAATAAAACTAAGGTATTAATATGAAAACCCCAAGGGATTATGAACCCAAGGGAATAATATTAAACCCCTGGGACTAATATTATAAAACCAACATTGATAAACCCAAATATAAATACTACAAATACTAAAATAAACATGGTTTATTTTGACGTTGAGAAAATTCTTGTCACAATGTGACATTCAACTGTGGTTGACGATGTTTGGCTATGATTGACAATGGTTTACCATGATTTATATTATCAACCGAATGGAATAATAAACCCAAGCGATTGATATTATAAACCCAAGGGATAAATACTATGTATATATCGATTGCGGCCGGTTAGAAATTTTAATGATTTCATGATAGTGATAGCTATCCAAAATAATGGAAGTTCACAAATCGAGATGCCACTATGTTGTTCTTCACATGAATAAGTGGGGAAAAAAGTGAGAAGTGGATGGCTCCCTCCCTTGTGGACAAATGAAGGACCGTCATGCGCATGGAGGGGTTGTGAATGCCATCGGGTGTCACATTCCATGTGGAATCCCCACCAACAATCAATGACCAATGACCCTTGGTTGTCCAAGTGGACTTCATAGGAGATTACGTGTACTAGGTGTGCAGTTTCAGCCATTAATTTGTTTTCCGTCTCTGAAATACACTCTGAAAGGTTTGAAATGATTGAATCGTTCAGTTATATATATAATTAGAATACTGATTTATCTTGTTTATTTTAGGGCGTCTCTCGAACTCACTCCGAAAGGTTCGAAATGACCAAATCATTCTCTTTGATATAATATATATATATATACTATATATATATATATATATATTATAATCATATATAAATTTTCATTAAGATAGATTACTATATGATTTTTAAATTAAGAAATGTATTATTAAACAATATTATAATGATATTATTTTAATTTTAAATTTAATTTGATAAAACTATATTTTATATATATATTAATAAGTGCAATATGCACTTTGTTGTTTAGTATATGTTTCTCATTTTACTATTTTAACTAGGATAAAAAAAAAAAAAAATACTATAATTCAAAAAAAAATATCATGTTGAGAAAAACATAGAAAAATTAACTAAATAATTGTTATAGGTATATTTTTAATAATATAATATATATATATAAATTAAATTTAAATTATTAATTTTTCATTGTTATTAATTATTTACAGTTTGGTGTTTTCACTTATGTTATTTCAATAACATTAGTGTATTAAAATTAATTATATTATAAAATGATTTCAACCATAAGATGTGTTTGAATTTTCATCAACCGTCATAAATATAATGAAATAATAAATTTACTTGAGTTAAATATAGTTTGAAGAAGTTTGTAATTGTAGAGTTAGTTACAATGGTAACCTAAAGCTTATTTAATGTTACAATATATTATTATCAAATATAATATTATTGAAGGTTTATTGGGGAAAATAAATGAATAGAATGTGTCTATTTATTAAGGGAATATGAAGTAAAGAATGGAAATATATGAGATATTTGGTTTTGAATGGGATGGATTTATTAAGGAAATATGGAGTAAAGAAAGGAAATATATGTGCTAGTGTTGTGATGTTATGATAAAGAGGTTAGTGTTGGTTATTTGTGTTAGGAAATATTATACAATGATTTTCTAGAGAAATAAATGACTACAATCGTCTCATTTATTAAGAGGATTTTGATGAGATAGAATATGGATTTAGTGTTGGTTATTTGTGTTAGGAAATATTATACAATGATTTTCTAGAGAAATAAATGACTACAATCGTCTCATTTATTTTGAGGATTTTGAGGTTTATTGGGGGAAAATAAATGAATAGAATATGTCTATTTATTAAGGGAGTATGAAGTAAAGGATGGAAATATATGAGATATTTGGTTTTGAATGGGATGGATTTATTAAGGAAATATGGAGTAAAGAAAGGAAATATATGTGCTAGTGTTGTGATGTTATAATAAAGAGGTTAGTGTTGGTTATTTGCGTTAGGAAATATTATACAATGATTTTCTAGAGAAATAAATGACTACAATCGTCTCATTTATTAAGAGGATTTTGATGAGATAGAATATGGATTTAGTGTTGGTTATTTGTGTTAGGAAATATTATACAATGATTTTCTAGAGAAATAAATGACTACAATCGTTTCATTTATTTTGAGGATTTTGAGGTTTATTGGGGGAAAATAAATGAATAGAATATTTCTATTTATTAAGGGAGTATGAAGTAAAGGATGGAAATATATGAGATATTTGGTTTTGAATGGGATGGATTTATTAAGGAAATATGGAGTAAAGAAAGGAAATAGATGTGCTAGTGTTGTGATGTTATAATAAAGAGGTTAGTGTTGGTTATTTGCGTTAGGAAATATTATACAATGATTTTCTAGAGAAATAAATGACTACAATCGTCTCATTTATTAAGAGGATTTTGATGAGATAGAATATGGATTTAGTGTTGGTTATTTGTGTTAGGAAATATTATACAATGATTTTCTAGAGAAATAAATGACTACAATCGTCTCATTTATTTTGAGGATTTTGAGGTTTATTGGGGGAAAATAAATGAATAGAATATGTCTATTTATTAAGGGAGTATGAAGTAAAGGATGGAAATATATGAGATATTTGGTTTTGAATGGGATGGATTTATTAAGGAAATATGGAGTAAAGAATGGAAATATATGTGCTAGTGTTGTGATGTTATAATAAAGAGGTTAGTGTTGGTTATTTGTGTTAGGAAATATTATACAATGATTTTCTAGAGAAATAAATGACTACAATTGTCTCATTTATTAAGAGGATTTTGATGAGATAGAATTATTAAATTATGGAATAGAAAATAGAGAGATCTAAATTTGGTGTTTGAATGCTATAAAAAGTTTGGATGATTATGGTAAAATGATATACATATATAATATAATTATTTTAATTTTTTTATGATATTAATTATTCTATTCCCTCCTTCTACTACTTCTCTATCTCTTTTTTACGTTCAAGACTAACACTAAGTAACACAAGGGGATTTGCACTGGTGACCCTACTTCGCAAGCGAGTCGCACTTAACAGTGCACGCCATCTCACTGTCCAATCCAAAGCCCGTGCGGCTATTTTTATATTTCATTATCTACACTTTTAGCTTTTATTATTTAGACCCTTCACCCAACCTTCAATTAAACAACAACACATAACTAACATCACCCCAATAAATACACTCTCACACAATATCACTCTCACATTATCACATTTTTTTTCCCAAAATGGTGATTTTTTAAAAAATAAAAGTAAATATACTCAAAAACATAAACACACATACAATAACATTTCAATTATATCTTATAAATCAATAAATTAAAAAATTTTAAAAGCAGAATTTCATAATTAAAATGGTCTACTAATATTATAAAACTATATTTCATATAATATATATGAATCAACTGCATAACGTTTTAACTTGGTCCTCCACATCACATAAGCCTGGATTGTTATTTGTCACGTCATACTCATTTGAATATTTAAAAAAAAAAAAAAAAAAATTATGAAGGTTTGTAATTTATTTGCGTGTGAAGTACTGGTATAGCCATTCAATACGTTCACATTGCGAATTGTGAAAGTTAAATAATGGAGGATAGGAAAGGTGCGTTTTTTAAATTTCCCTGACTTCCTTTTGTCTTCCTTCATCTATTTTTTAATTCTTTGTCCTCCCAATTTATGTAATAAAAATCCCATGATTCGTATGTTTGTCTTTGTCGAAATCTTTTAATCTATTTATTTTATATCTCCTTTGCAGGTGTCCAATCATCCCCGATGCAACTAATGCTAGGTATAGGGACGTGGGCCTCACTAGCACTGGTAGCACTGGTAAGTATTGAATTTGGTAAGATTAACTATAATTAGAATTTAAAAACTTTGTTATAAAAGCACTAGTAAGTAAAGTATTAAAACAAATTTATCGTAGTTTAGAAACCTTTGAAGTTAGCATCACAATACCATGTTAAATTCAATAATTATTTCATGTACTTTATTTCTTTCACTTATTGATTCGATAATTCCACAAACTTTTATCAGTAGAAAAACACATAAAAGAGAAAGTTATACAAATTCGATGGTATTTAGAAAATTATATCAGTCAAATTTTAAACAAAATGTCATACTAGTTTAGGTTTATGCTTAAGTATAATAAATTAGTAAAATGATATTATATTCATTTTATAAAACATATATGAAATAGGACCAAAAAACATTAACGTATATAGAAATAATCAAAAGCAAGGAAAATTGGAAAACTAGTTCACTTGTATTGGGCGCCAACTCGTTATGAAGTAACATGTCAAAGTGACACATTCAAGTTGCTTCTCAACGTTCTATTGTAACTTAATATTTCTATGTTTTCTTTATCAATTTATATAATTACAAACAACTATGATGCTTTTTTGGACAGTCTCTTTTGTAAATCATATTATGTTGCTATTTTCTTAGCAATCCTAGGTTGTATGCCAAAAAAATAAGTCATGTAAATTTTTTTTGTAAATGACTCTATATGTACTCTTTCTTTTAAGTAATAGAAAAGGATGACATTTTTCTTTATGGAAAAAGAAAAAAAGAATTGCTTCCCAAAGTTCTCGTGGAATGCCCCACTTAACTCATATGATGGATAGTAATTTATATTATCATATATAATCATATATTTCATAATATTGGCTAGAGTGGAGGGTTAAATGGGAAAGTGTTATAATGCAAACTTGTTTTATGATGTTTTTGAAGTCCCCTATTATAATCAAATTATCCATATAAATACATTTATAGAAATGCCTTGGAGAAATGCATAAATCTTTGCTTGACAGGAAGTGGTCAAAGAATAGAAAAAAATGTTATGTTTATTAATCGTCTAGAATAATAAATCACTTCCCTAACACCTTCCACATGAAAGGATTTTCAAAATAAAGAAAATATGTTGTTTAGAAAATCAATTAGTTGAACAAATCTTTGAACCTCATCCAAAATAGGAACTATCATGTTGCAGAGAATCTCTCAATGTTGGGAAGCACAATTGTCGTTAGGCCAAAACCCATAGGTGTTAGTGAATGATCACATCCCCAAAGATGAGAGACAATTATTCCATGTTGCAAAATGAAATAGGAGCACTCATTTATCCAATGTATAACAATCTCTTCCCAATGCGATCCAGGTGTGTATCAAAATCTTTACATATACTCTTATATAACTTGTTATGCCATGTAGTTGCCACGTCACTACCACATATCACTCGGAAAAGGGCCACTTGGCCACACAAAGAGGCCAAATCCACCCACCATATGTCATGACCACATGGTGCCACATCTTCATCTTCCACCTATCTCTGCCAAGTCACCTTACCATGTCATATAAGGACCACCTCTATTTTTGGGTCCATTGGACTCTACATCTTGCTTGAAGGCCATCAATGCTAAAGGGGGGATTGTTGAGCATGTTGGTAGTTGTTTTCATTCATGTCAAGTATAGTGATTTATTTCAAGTGATATCAAGTTCAGGAGGAGAATGTTGACTTTTCATGCATGATGCTTATGTTGTTATTGATGTCTTGTTATTTCTATTAATAAAGTGTTGGTTGTTTGCTGAGTAACCTATCCTTGAAGGCATTTTGTCTACATGTAATTTGTTCAACAACACATGAAAATTTCTTGGTTGGATGTCCCTCCCATGAAGCTTTCCAATGGTATATGACACCTAATAAAGTGGTATATTATGACATGACACCCTCTATATGTGACACATAGTAAGTGCATTTTGCCTTTCTGGGTGGCCAAGTGTTTTCCAAGTGACATGTGGTAATGACGTGGCATAACAAGTGGTAGTAACATGGACAAGACATGTCCCATATTACATAAGTCATCGTTTCATAGCGGGAGTGACATGGAGTGAGTATGATTAACCTCATGTAGTGAGAAGCACGTTGCATGATAGTAAATCACACAAGACAAAAAACTTTGGATCCCCCCATGCTAAATTTTGGATAGGTGAGGAGGGGGTGAGTAATGTATCTGCCATCTAATTTGATTAGATTATACGATTACGAGGTGTTCTTTAAAGTATCAGGGGATATTTAATTGCATATAGGATAAACTACAGACCCCCTCATGTTAACATTTAGATAGGTGGGTTGGGGCTGAAGTGACTTCTTTGTTTCCAATTTCAATTGATTTACTTGGCATGCTTTAGAAAGTGTTGAACAATTAATATTGGAAAATTTGCATGGGTGCAGGCCTAAGTTCCCTTGGGGATTAAGAAATATTTCATTTTTTGTGGTCATATTCTCTAGGGAGCATGAAAGTAAGGGGCTATGATTGGAAAACGTTTGGTGTTTGGTCACCAAATTTTAGTTAAAGGATTAAAATGCATAAAATACAAGATAAAAGGTATCATCTATAAAAGGTAGTAAGGGACGTGAGATGTATTTGTTCACATGAAAAAAATTGAGCTATAGCTTCTATCAACATGCAGAAATAGATGCAGCTCAAATAAAATGATGGGATGAGAGGGAGATAAGCAATAAAGAGAAGAGGAGTAGATCTAAAACAGAGCTAAAGATCAAGAGTTTTTTAAAGGTTTATTTTGCATATAAGATAATAGCTGAAAATATTTTTAGAATTAAAATTACAAAAAACAAATTACATCCAAGAGAAAATCATATAAGTAGTTAGTCCATGTTTCATAACACATGGGGAGCATTGGTTTATATAATGTCCAACAATCTCCCCCGAGTGCGAGATGAGTGTGTATAAAACTTATTGTATCCTTCATTATTTGGTCAATTTTCAATAGAAAGCGGTCATGGAAAGTAGAAAAGGAAAGTCGAAGAAAGGATGGTTAAATTGATCATAAATCAATTGTTGAAAGAAGAAAACAAGAATTGTAAAATGTGTAACTAGACCAAGGTGTTGAAAATGATCAAGTGAGTATGGAAATAGGGTTGATATCATCAAGCGAGAACGAGTTAGAATTTTTCATGTCAAGGTATGGGATTTAAGTTTGATTAAGGGAGTGGATTGGTTGATAGCATCAACAAGCCAAGGCTATAAATGAATATGAAATGTGAGTTGTGCATATGCATAGAGATGAACAAAAGGGTTGTCATCTTGTTGAAATTCTTACTCATGTTTTGATCTTGTATTCATATAATTATAATTGAGGCTCTGGAAGATTGATGTATCAAAGACATCATTGTAATATTGTGGACTAATTTTTGCAAGAATTTTTTGGCCTGGTATTAATAAGAGAAGACCAATTGCATGGAGATCCATTGTGTAATATTTTTTATGCATGAATGTGTATGTTTATCTATTTTCTTAAAAAACAAATAAAACAAATCACGTTCGATCTCCTATGTAATGATTCTTTAATTTTCTTTGTATTGGTTGTTTCTTTGTATACATGTTAAATATATCCACTCACATTCTAAAACCCCATTAATATACTTAATTCCTAGTAGTGCTTCGGTGATACCCTCTTCCATTATGTAACATTGAATATGTCGATGCAAGATAGACTACAGTGGAACCGTTTTGTTGGCCCCTAAATCAGAACCCTAGTCTCTGCAATATTTTTCACCAAAAAAATTCATGACCTATGCTCTAATACCACTTGTTATGCCACGTTAGCACTGTTGCACTACCACATATTTCTCAAAAAAGACTCACTTTTCCTCCCAAAAAAATACAAATATAACTACCACATGTGATGACCATAGGGTCCAATATCATCATCGACCACCTATCTCTTCCAAGTCACCTTGCCATGTGATCTAGGGTTGAACTTTCGTTTGGGGTCCACTAGGATCCATGTATTCCTTGAAGTCCATCATTTCAATCCTATGTTTTCTCTTCACTTATAGAGAGTCGGACTAAGTTTCACATACCATTGGAAATATCCTTGAGAGGTACACCCAACCAAGAAATTTTCATGTTCTTTTGAACAAGTTACCTAAAAACAAAATTCCTTGAAAAATAGAATACTAGTAAAAAACCAAGTCATCATAATATTAGCACTCTTTTAATATAACCAACCAAGACATCAATAATAACATAATAATCATGCATGAAAACTCAACAGGCTCCTTTTGAAATTGATATCACTTGAAATCAAATGCAAGAATTGCCAATTTACTAAACACTCAAGAAAAACTAGTTCCAACAACCTCCTAAAGCCATGGAATAGACTCCTCAGCCATTCATCACACTGAAGGCAAGTGGTAATTACATACTCCAAACCCCCCCCCCTCTCTCCCCGCCCCAACAAATACTTAGCTTGAACTTGATTAGTTAAGGTCTCCCCATGATTCACTATGAACTAAAGCACCTCATGATAAGCAAAGTATACATATGGTCCAACCTTGCATTTGTAAGCATTACCAAAATGTTGACATCCATATAAAGAAAAAACATTCACTAGGATGCCCTTCATTTACATGGTTCATTCAACCATTATATATTCATGCATGCATCTATACCTTTAATTCCCCTTGCATCATTTTCATTATCATCATAGGTTTTCTTGTCTTATTGGTGTCCATGTTCTGGGTTTTGTTGGCTTACCCTACACCATGATCCTAATGCTCCTACATCAAACTCCCAAGGAACAATTCATCCTCATGTTGTTTATGCTTACCACAAACAACACATCAAATATTTTTAGATGGCCACAAAACATCACACAAAGTGGTTTCCAACTAACCACAAACTTCACATGCAAGTGGTTTCAACTTACCACAAACTTGCTTTACAATGTGGTTTGTAGATTATAATGAACTAAATGGGTGTAGACATTCGTCATCAAGGTTACATCACAACTAAGGTAAATACTATTACAAACTCCACTTGTGGAGATACTAGGAACATGCCTAAAATTTCTCTAGAACCACTACATCAAGTCAAACATGACACTATATATTTACTTACAATCACAATGTGTGACTTGCATTATTATATCGTCTTTGAGTCTTTTCCAAAAAAATGACAAACCTTTAACAATACCATCCACCCTCATTTGATTTCCACTATTTTCTTTTTCATTATTGCAACAAGAATAATCAAAAGCATTGTCACCAACTATTAGTTTGTGATGAATCAAGGATCTCATCTATGTCTTCACTTTGGCCTTATTTACTATGGTATTTCTTCTTCTTTCTTTTGTACCTGCATACATGAAATTTCTACCACTTTCTACAAACAATTAACAATTGATGTCCATATAAAAATAAATCTACTTACCAAGATACATGGGTGCCATCCACTATACATTCCAGTTATCCAGTAATCCTTTTCACTTAGATGGTTCATCAACATACACTAGTAGAAAATGAAGAAATTAGTGACTAGGTGACTAAAGACATTAGTACCACAATTATTTCAAGTGAATTACTACAAAATTTGAGAAATTTTAAGTAACCAAAATAAAAATGACTAATTTAGTTTA
This sequence comes from Pinus taeda, assembly GCA_000404065.3. Classification (NCBI taxonomy): domain Eukaryota; kingdom Viridiplantae; phylum Streptophyta; class Pinopsida; order Pinales; family Pinaceae; genus Pinus; species Pinus taeda. Next base: position 36,595 of record APFE030172160.1, read on the forward strand.
GGAATAAAATATATGACTAGATAATAAGTGACCACACTAAAAGCGACTAACTGAAATAACTAATTTAGTCCAATACTAAAATATATGACTAGATAATAAGGGAAAAAATTAATAATGATTAACGTAAATGAATACTATAGTCCAAGAATAAAAATATGACCAAATAATAAGCACAATAAGTATATGAATTAGTCATTGATGTTAGTAATTTCTAATTGTGTCACTTTTGAAAGGGAAAATTGTAATTTTGATACTAAAGTGTTTCATTTCACTATAGGGGTCTCTGGATCTATCTGCAGTATTAAAATTTAGAGACAACGGGGTCTCTGAATCCATATACAATTTTAAACTTATGAATTGTCTCTAAATTTTAACATTGCATATGGATTTAAATATTCTCAACATCGGTTTGACCTTCCTTCGTCGTTGGGGAGAGACTCTCCTTCACCAATTTGTGCAAGGAGGGCAAGGCCAATGGCACTTGAGGTGAAGAACAAGCAAAAAAGAAAAACCACCTATGGTTCGTCCGCCCAACCTTCGACTTACACTCGATTTTCCTACGGTTCTATGGCTTTGGTGTTTCGGGCCTTTGTCCGCCTACACCTTTGCCCAATCTTATGTGCTCATCCTCCTCACTGCCAATTTGTCTTCGTTATGATTGGATGTGACTTGTTTAGTTTCTCCTCTATGTGTTCACCCCATATATATATGTTTCTCCCTTAGATAATGGTGGTTCGACCTACCTAGGTCGACCATGTAATTCGATCGTCGGATCACCAAGTTAAGTCAGCTCGACTAACCCACTCAGTTTTTTGACCCTCCTATAAACTCATTGGACTTCTCTACACTTAGCCAAATTTCGTCGTTTGGTTTTTCGACCCTCATGTTGGCTCACTGCAACTCGTTTCTTGGGCGCGTTTAACCAACCACCCAACTCGTCCCATCATCACAACTCGTTGCACTTTCGCCCAGGCGCATTTAACAAAACGCCCAGCTCGTCACACATGCCGACTCGTCCCCTTTAATCAAAAGTCATGTCACGACCCATCACACATCGTAAATGGCAACTCGTGGGCATGCCATGCTCCCCCACTCTAAATAGTTGTCGTCCTCGACAACATCATCTTGACAACCACCATCGCCAAGACTATAAGTCCACACAAATATGTGTATGGGCATCCATATGTGCCCACCTCTAGCCTGCCTCATGCCATTGATATGCCAAAACTCTGCAAGAAAATCATGTGTTGGTACCCCTCATGTTGGTGAATAGTTTGGTAGCTAATCCAACCATACATCACTTCCACAAGAATGCATGCCTCTACATCATCATGACTCATCTCTGCACTTGTTGTCAATCATTTCCATCTCACTCCAGATGTCTGCTCAAAATGTTGGAGACTCACTTCCATGTGCAGAAAATAATGAGCCTCATCACCATGTCAGTCTAAGAAGAGCGGGAGGAAGTGGAGGCTAAAGGCTCTCCCTCTTCCTCGCAGATCATCTCAATCCACCTATTAGGATCTTCCACCTCTAATCTTTGCAAGTATGCTTCCCGACTCTCTGACTGATCATCTGGTCTAGCATCCTCATCCTTCTCCATTGCCTCTAGTCTGCTTCATAGATCCAAGATACTATCAGACAATGCTCTAATCACTTGTGATCGCTCCATAAGTTTTTCCTCTGTATAAGACAACCTCTTATAGACTTCCTCATCTCACTTGACCTCCTCCACATTCATCATTGTCAAATTACATTCGGCTGTCGTAGCCCCTATGGTTAGTATACCAATGGGTGCTTCCTCACGCTCGTCATAAATGTACAACTTCTTCATGCGTGGAACTATCATAACTTCAAATTGCTTCATAAATTCCATGCCTAGTACAACTTCATAGTCATCTATCCGCACCACTGTGAAATCGACCTTCCCTGTCCATTCACCTAGTGTCACATCGACCTTCTCAGCTACATCAATCACGGAATTAGGTGTAGAATTCACTGCTTTCAATTGTGCTTGAACTAGTATAAATTTCAGCCCAATCTTCCTTGCAGTATCTTCACTCATGAAGTTATGAGCTGCACCACTATCCACCATAGTGAGAACAATGCCTTTCCCAATCTTCATCTTCACATATTCCAACTGCTTCCTTTCAGTATCTCTTCGTGAGATCGCTTCCGTAGCCACTGCAGCTCCCCAAATCTGCATAACTCCAACGAAAGTTTCTTCTTTCTTCTTCTTCTCATTGGATTATGCAATTGCTTCCACTTTTGATCTTGAAGGACAATTCTTCACCATATGTGGTTTCTCACATATCCAACAGTTCAAGGTCTTCTTCGTCTTCGTCTTGTCATACGATCTCGAAGGCCCTTCTTTCATAGACTTCTCTTTCGACTTATGAGTCTTCTTCTTTTGTTCTATAATTAATAATAATACTAATTTAAATCAAAGTAATTTTTTTTTAAATGTCAACAATGTAAGATGTATCATGCTGTAAATGATTCATCCCTGATTTGATTCCTATAGATGTTTATTAGCTCTATATGGTTATATTAGTTTTACTAAATTTCATGTATTTTCAATATGTTTAATTTTTCGACTTATTTTGTTTTAAAACTCTTTCACTCATCATAGACTAATAAAATAATTAACCTCATAAAATGTAAATTAGATAGTTTATGCGAGACTTAATTCTTGTTAAGTTTTATGTTCAAATCTCATTAAAAAAAAAGACTGAGAAAAGAAATAATTTTATTGGAAAACCATCCTAGCCATATTTAAATATTAAAAAACAAAAAAAACATACGATTCATTAAAATATCAAAATAGCACAATAAATGCATAGATTTCTAAAACAAACTAGAATAAAATTGGGAGAGAAAAGCAAACTAGAATCATCAAAATTTTGATGGGAAACCCGTAATGAATACATAAATTTCAAAGACAAACTAAAATTAAGATTGAAAAGAAAAGGCCATAGTTAAATCTCATAGCTACATTTTGCTATACTTAATGAATGCTTATGCATGATACTTAGTAGAATAAGGAAAAACCATAATTACACCATGTTCATGTGGTTCTCCTCGAGGGCTCAAAATAGTAGGCACAAATAAAATCCGTTCTCTTCGAGGTCTCAAACAAGTATGGACAAATAAAATGCGTAAGTATTTTTTTTTTCCTTTCCCGCTTCTTTTTTAATCTTTGTACTTCTTTGTGTCTCTTTCAGTCAAACACTCAAAATACAACGTATACCCAATGTCTCGGAGAAGCAAGGAGTCCTCTTTCACCGTATCGACTTGAAACGTGACCTCATCTATGCGATGGGATTCCTAATCTTTCCATCCGCATCCCTATCATTGTTTCGTCCACAAGGGAGGAAGCGATGCGCATCCCTATCATTGTTTGGTCCACAATCGAGGAAGCCATCCGGCTTCTGGCTATATTTCGGCTTATTCACGGGAATAACAGTGTGGAGTCCCAAGTTGCGAACTTATTTTTCTGGCGGAGCATCTTTCCATGCAGTTATTATAAACTTATATCCGCCCACCGATAGACTCATGTTTTCAGCACCGCCCGGTCACATAAACTCCAGTTGCGTGCATAAACTCCGGCTGTGGTCGTTCGCGGACTTCTCCAAATTCAGTGATCAAAAGAGCATGATACGTTCAACTCTGTCATCTATGATACGTTCAACTCTGTCATCTAATTCGGCATCCCGGGTGCTAAAATGTCGGGTAAAGGAGGATGAAATATGAGTGTCTGAGGTAAGCAATTTGGCTATATTACTGTACGTTGCTTCGAAAAACAACCGACAGTTATACGTGTTTTGCTGGGTATTTCGTGGATGCTTATCTTAATGTCTTCTCTTAAAGTCATTTAATGTCTGTTGAAAGATTAAGAGCTTCAAAGTTTGCGGGCTAAACAGCGGCCATAAATCTTATACGAGGACTCGAAGATCGGAAATCGGCGATAAACAGTATAATAATAATTTTAAATTTTAAAAATCGTGCATTAAATATTTAAAAGATATTTAATACTAATCCAAAGATTCCTTAAAAAAAAGTGTCCGACAATGTTATCCTAACATAATTTTAAATGGAAAAAATTGTAAACATTAATACAGTCCTACACAATCATATTTATATTTGGACACTGATTTTCAAATAGTTGGACGTACAAATTTTCAAATAGTTGGAGGTATATTTTTCCTTTTTTGTTTTATTACCACATATATATGTTTTTCTAATAATTTTTATTATACGGTTACTTTTTATTATATTTCTACTATATATATATTTTTTGTTAATTCCTGTTGTGAATAGTTTTTTTGGTTAATTCCTGTTGTGAATAGTTTTTCGTTTAGTTTAGTATTAAGATTTAATACTATGATCATTTAATAGGATTTTTATTGAATATGAGAAAGTGAAATTTAATTGTAATGGTTAGAATGTTGAAAAAGATCACCATAACTCTATTCATATTTTCCGTAGAATAAATTAATGCGAGAAGTGATTCAATTTTTTAATAAATACTATCAATTTTGGCAAATGGGAACAATGTTTTATAAGTTGGCCAACTAAATTTAAGCTCAAAACACACTAAAATAAGTAATGTTACAAATACTTTTAGAAGTTTTTCAAGCTAGTAATACAAATATCTTTAAATGGTGAATTATTTCCATTGTCAAATAGAGGTTTTCAACTACAAGTAAAAGTAAGAAAGTGCATAAAAGTAAGAAAGTGCACGCGTGTGTCAAATTCATGTTGAATATTTTGGAAATTATTTTTTTTTATTCAAAAATTTTTAATTAATGTTAAATATTTTGATCTATTTAATTATTTGTATCTTCGAATATTTATTTAATTATTTTACATTTTTAATTTATATTCAACTTCAATTTTTAAAATAACACAATTATAAAATTACCTTACAAATCCTCAAATAACATATTAAATCATATAAAATAATAAATTAAATCATATAAAAACTAATATCAATTAATATATATTAACTACATTTACTAACCACATATCTTAATATATTTCTAATAATTTATTATTAATCACATTTTAATTTTGATTCCAAAATACCACTTTTAATTACACTCATTTATATTTTCATGTGAAAATTTATATTATTAAATGGTTGAGATAATAGATCAATCTCAACGTTATCACTTATTAAAACGATGACAATTTTAGTCAACATACTTGTGGACTAGACTTAAAATCCATTGATAGAATTCTCACTAACTTGATAGAATTCCCACCAACTTGCCATAAAATGAAATCTTCTTATTCAAAAGTTAACTTTGTTCATCATGAGCATCTTGATAATTAAATACTTGAAATCACAATCTTTCAAATATCCCTAATTGTCACACAATATTGTTATGTAATGGTAAACAAAATTACTATTACACATTTTTTAAAATTTCCCCAAATTCTCCTATTGAATGCAATGTCCCAGTTTGAAATATATGGAAGTATGATTTAAATTATATTTTAAAGAATTTCATTAAATTATCTTAGTGAATAAAACATTCCACTTTGAGAAATATGGAGGAAATTAGAAAATGTAATGATTAGCTAAATTGTTATTTTAGGTCACTTAGATTACATAAATTTTAATCTAGATTTTAATGATATTTTTCCAAAGTTAGTGAGATAATGGTTAGTTAAATTATTATTTTATATTGTTTAAATGATATTTTTAATATGTCTTTGTTAAATACTTTATTCATTTTCAAAAGGTTATAAGGTAATTAATGCAAATGTAAATCTTTTATATTTTTTTACAACATATTGGAATCTAGTTATGTAAATGATGGTCAAATTGTACTAGTCCATTTTGCCTAAAATCAAATAAAAATTAATATCTTCAAATAAAAAAATCACAATTTAAAAAAAGAGTATATCACCTAAAATTAGTAATTGATTGTGCCTAGTATTACAACTTGAACATTTTCTTAATTTATTAGTTTGTTTATTGTGCTGGATAAAAATCTCTTCTAGAGAATTAATTTCACTTGTGTAGAACATATTTATTTTTGTTCAAGTTTAGTATATTAAAATACATTTGTGATGCTTATCTTTAGCATATTTGAATGTTCAACTTTAGCATTTGTGACGCAGGGTTACCCTTGCTTTACCCACAGTTTGCATGGATTATGCACATATCTTATCTGTCCCAGGAATTTTAACTCTCTGTTGAGTTAAATCTCCATTCACTAAGGTTTAAGGCCCATACATCAATTCCTATGCTGAATGTTTTATTAACACTTAACATAGTCTAACCCCTCACTCAATATGCATGTCTCAGAAATTTTAATCACCCCTTATCCTTCACTTATTACCTTATTAAAACCTTTCTTTTAAACCTTCCTATCGGGACTATCAGGACTTTATAAACCCTTATAACCTTCATCCATTTATAATTGGGACAATTTCAAAGCCCTCTAAAACCTCTTTAACTTTATGCACATATGTATAGCATTCCCCTTTTTAACATTGGCTATATACGATTAACCCATAAACACTTTATCCTTTGTGATAATAATGGACTTATATATGAAATCCCTTATATCTGCGCTAAATCCTTTAATAACCGTTTACAAAGTAATTTAACTCAATACATGCCTTTCTGCCTTTGGTATGGCCTCTGCATGTTTCTCGATGCACGCCTTTATCGCAATTAGGGTTAGCTCCTCCGCGGGTCACATTACACATATGTTCCCCCATCTACTCCGATGTGCGATAACACATAACTTTTCAGATTTGAAATATCATTAGCCCGCACTTAATAACTCTGTTGGGTCTGCTCCTCAGTCCAACCCTTTCCACTGCTCTGATCTCTCTGACTTCCAATCGTCGATTTATCGCTATCGACGTATCACTTAACACTTCCACTGCACCATCACTTAACCTTCCTGAAATGCGAACCATGACTAACTCTTCATCGTAGATTCAACCCACAATCTGATGGTTGATATCTAATCTTGATCAATCAAACTAGCACGATAGTTTTTCTGCCGTTGATCTGCGCTTAGCGGATCCAATGGTGAACATTAATTTATGGACGTCAACAAGCCCAATAATTAACTGGCTACACGGACCCAATGGAATTATAAATTTCCAATCTAACAAAGTTCGGGTCCACGACTTTTGATTAACGTTTGACCAACTTCCACTCGATGACCATAGATGTTATGTCATTGATGACTGTGACGTTGCGCTGCGCGATTTATTCCTAGTCGTTAATCACCAAGATCCAATGGCTATAATTCGTCCATACTTTGTTTCTTTCACCCTTCTCTTTAATTGAATTTTATGCCATTTCTTTAGTTTTCTGTGGTTTCCGGGTTTTTCTTCAAAGGTTCCCATTTTTCACTGTTTTCGCTGCACAACTTCTCTTGGCTTAGCCTCTCACACTCCTTTAATCAATATCATCCCAAATCATTTCTTGATCCTTCAATGGATTCAAAGATCCATTACGAACTTCTGGCTCGATCTTCTCCTTTGTGCTCTGCCTCATCTCTACTTGCATATATTTATTGCACATAACTCTGGTTCACATTGAATTTACCATGCAATCACTCGAACACACATTTATACAAATTCTAATCAATCTCTATATATAAATACAAACAAATAATTACAGATTGAGACTTTGTCTCTCGGGACTGACTTTCTAATATCAGTGGCCTCTGTTTACATTCTACTCGTAGGCTCAAAACCACACTCTAGCTTAACCAACTAATTATTTGACTTTCTAACCTATCTAAAACATCTAACCTCTGTCTCTGCCTTTTAGGCTTACATTTATACCAATGGATTCAAAAACCAATTTTGGTTTAGATCCATGAATTCCTTAACAAAATTCCTAAATCTCTTTCTTGTTCCTAAAACTCCTCTCTAATCCCTAAATCCATGAACTGACTCCTAATCTAAGATTTACAATCAATTCTCAAATCCCTCAATCTCCCAACTATCCTAAATTTCTCATGTTCTCCTATATTCGAGAACATTTAGAAATATGCCTCACAATATTCAATTAATTCCCTATTCTAGCTTCTCTCATTAAAATTACTCAAAACATTGATAATTATGTTTAATTCACTCTTAGGAACCCAAATTCCTTGAAAACAAAATACCCCTATGTCTACTAGAATACAATGAGTTTTCTTGGCCTGAATGCTCTTGCATCAGATTCCCCAAGTAGAAAATTTCCATGATCTCCTGATCATCTATCTTCATATGTTGATAAAAAAACCCTCCAGGGTCCCAAAATTTAGTTTGTTACTTCCCAAATGCTTTTTTCCTTTGTTGTTGTTGTACTTATGTTGTTTTTTTCTCCATCTTCTTCCCTTCGATCAGTTTCACACTCTGATTGATCATCCTTCATGCTGCTACCATTTTCCTCCCTATGGCCTATTTCATCATTAGCTACCATAATTCTTCAATCTCCATCTCCAGCACATCCTTGGACTGGTCCATAGTTTGCCACTTACTGCTATTTGTTTCCTTCTACTTCAGGTTGTTGCTATTGTCCACCAATTCTTCAAAGTATTGTTGGTTACTTTTAGCTCGTAGTTGCTGGTTACTACTTGTTCTTCTAATCTTTCTCCCAATCTTACTCTTGTTGTAGACATTGCTCTTTCTTTTGCTTCTATTTGTGCTCTTGCTTTGAGTCCTACGCTTACCTTGACTCCTATGCTAACTGCCTCCCTTTCATCCTTACCCTCTGTCAATATTATCTCTGTTCGCACTGAATCATGACTGTCCAACATTCTCTCCAGCAATTGAACATCTCTGTTCCATGGATTAAATTCTTCCATAGAATCTTCTTCTTCCATGTTTATTTGGTTGTCCATTTGCAACTAAACCTACACTCATAAAACACTTGTTAAAATAAAAATCATAAGGCTTTTGTGCCTTATCTCCCTTTGGCAACACATCAGTATGCTGCTCTGATTTTTCCTCCACTTCTATCAGCACATCAGTATGTTGATTTGAAGTCCCAATAGAATTCACGAGATTGTCAGCTAGTCTCTACTCCATACCATTTGCTTCTATGATGTCTTTCTTCCCTTTTCCACTGTAGTGAACTCCTTCCTCTACAATCACATTGTCATACTCTGAATTTCCCACCAAATACTCCAACAATTCAAGTTCTTTGTGACACTTCATAAGTACTTCATCATTACTTATGTTTCTTGCATTTATACACAAACTATCAATCTGAAAATTACAAGGTTCAACAGTCTCAATTGTTTCTTTACATATCAGCTCTTCAGACTAAATTTCATTTCCTTTCACAAGAAATTGTTCCTGTGTTGTCACAGTTTCAAATATCAATGCATTATCAAATTCTTTTCACTGCAATACCTCATTGCTTTTCTTATTTAAGAGATATTCTCCATCCTCCTTTACTTCAGAGTTTTTATCTTCAGAAAGATACTCTTCCATACTTTTGACAGCTTCAAAATATTGCTCATCCTCTGCAAAAACCGTAATCACATCCAAGTTATTAGATTCAACAATACAAGGTTTAACATTTTCCTTCTGGTTTGTATTTGTCCAACAATTCAGAAAATCATCAATAATATCTTCTTCTTCACCCAAAACTTCACCCTGTTCTGATTCACAAATGGATACTTTCATTTCCAATTCAGCGTCTCTAAGTTCTTCAGATCTCAATTAAACACCTTGTACATGTTCAAGCTTCATCAGCTCTTCTACTAATTGCATATTCACCTACTGACTTCTCTTCTTTAGTAGCCTTCTCTGTAATTTATACCACCTCACTGGCTTTTTCCTCAAGACCCAACCTTGTCTCTGGTTTTCCTCAAGTATCATCATCAATACATTGAGTTGTTCTTTGATTTCTACAATCTCTTTGTCAAACTCCTCTTGACTCATCCTCATTTCGTTTGCCTTGACATCCTCTTCCTTCACCTTTCCTCTACTATGGTCTTCTTCAGAACCTCTGCTATGACTATCAGTAGCCATCTTCTTCTATATCTTTGTGAGCTCCTTACTCACTTACTATGAGCTGCATTAAAGCCTTTGCATCAACAAGTCTTCCCTGCTGCCACTTAACTCACCAGGCTGTCCTCACTCAGTGTTTTGCTAAGAAATTGGTTCTCTATCTTTGTAACCTCCTTTGTGAACTCTTCTCTACTCCTTTAAGCTTCAACTCATTTGTACCTTCTCAAGAACACAATTGTTCTCTTGTATTTCAATCACCATGAAATACTTGGTTCTGACCACCTCTTCTTTCACTTAGAAATTCTTACCAACTTCCTTCATTACCTTGGCAATTCTACCCACATCCTTTATGGAATTACCTTTGTGAGCTACAAGAATACCTATGCAGTAACAAGTCTCCTCCTTGCTACATATGCTTCACTGAGATTCTCTCCTATGAGCTTAGTCTTTTAGAATTTCTTTGGTTCTTTCCTCTGGAACCGATTGAGCACTCCTTGCTCTAGATTGTTGCAATCTTCTCACCTCCTTGTGTTGTTACCTGTGCATCAATATAAAACCCACACATTCTCCAATATTCAAATAAAATCAAACAAAACATGTCATCTCACCTTCAAGTTCTCTGCATGATCTTGTTCCACCATTTACCTGTACTTTGAGTGGTTTGTCCTCTATTTCTTGCATCTGCAAGTTCTGTTGCACTTTATCTCTGTGTGCCTATTATTTATCAGATTAAAATCTGATCTCCCTTCCCTACTTACACATCTTAAAACACATCTCTGTTCTAAATCCTTTTCTACGAAATTCCCTTATTCTGTTCTACTATCAATTGTCCCAATAACAATTATGCTATCATACCAAATGACACAAGGTTACCCCTGCTTTACCCACAGTTTGCATGGATTATACACATATCTTATCTGTCCCAGGAATTTTAACTAATTGTTGAGTTAAATCTTCATTCACTAAGGTTTAAGGCCCATACATTAATTCCTATGCTGAATGGTTTATTAACAGTCAACATAGTCTAACCCTTCATTTAATATACATGTATTAGAACATTTAATCACCCCTTATCCTTCACTTATTACTTTATTAAAACCTTTCTTTTAAACCTTCCTATCGGGACTATCAGGACTTTATAAACCCTTATAACCTTCATCCATTTATAATCAGGACTATTTCAAAGCCCTCTAAGCCCTCATTAACTTTATGGACATATGTATAGCCTTCCCATTTTTAACATTAGCTATGTACGATTAACCCATAAACCCTTTATCCTTTGTGATAAAAATGGACTTATATATGAAATCCATTATATCTGCGTTAAATCCTTTAATAACCATTTACAAAGGAATCTAACTCAAATACCTTTCTGCATTTGGTATGACATCTGCAAGTTTCCTGATGCACACCTTTATCGCAATCGAGGTTCGCTCCTCCACGGGTCACATTACACATATGTTCCCCCAATTACTCCGATATGTGATAACGCATAACTTTTTGGATTTCAAATCTCATTAGCCAACACTTAATAACTCTGTCGGGTCTGCTCCTCGGTCCAACCCTTTCCACTGCTCTGATCGCCTTAGCGTCCAACTGTCGATTTATTACTATCAGCGTATGCTTAACACTTCCACCGCACCGTCACTTAACCTTCCCAAAATGCAATCTGCGAGTAACTCTTCACTGTAGATTCAACCCATGATCTGACGGTTCATATCTAATCTCGATCAATCAAACTAGCATGATAGTTTTTCCGCCGTTGATCTGTGCTTAGCGGATCCAATGGTCAACATTAATTTCGGGATGTCAATAAGCCCGACAATTAACTGGCTACATGAACCCGATGGAATTATAAGTTCCCAATCTAATCAAGTTCGGGTCCGCGCCTTTTAATTAACGTTTGGCCAACTTTCGCCCGATGACCGTAGATGTTATGTCATCGATAGCTATGACGCTACGCTGAGTGATTTAATCCTGGTTGTTGGTCACCAAGATCTAATGACTACGATTCATCCATACTTCGTTTCTTTCGCCCTTCTCTTTACTTGAATTTTACGCCATTTCTTCAATTTTCTGTGGTTTCTGGGTTTTTCTTCAAAGGTTCCTGTTTTTCGCTATTTCTGCTGCACGATTCCTCTTGGCTTAACTTCTCATGCTCCTTTAATCAATATAATCCTAGATCATTTCTTGATCCTTCAATGGTTTCAAAGATCCATTACAAACTTCTGGCTCGATCTTCTCCTCTGTGCTCAGCCTCGACTCTACCTGGCATTATATATATATATTATATATATAATATATTATATATATATATATTATATATTGCACAGAACTCTAGTTCATTAATTGAATTTATCATGCAATCACTTGAACACACATTTATACAAATTCTAATCAATCTTTGTATATATAAATACAAACAGATAATTACAAATTGAGACTCTGTCTCTTGGGCCTGATTTTCTAATATCAATGGCTTCTGTTTACATTCTACCCGTAGGCTCAAAACCACACTCTAGCTTAACCAGCTAATTATTAGACTTTCTAACCTATCTAAAACATCTAACCTTTGTCTCTGGCTTTTAGGATTACATTTATACCAAGGGGTTCTAAAACCAAGTTTGGTTTAGATCCATGAATTCCTTAACGAAATTCCTAAATCTCTTTCTTATTCCTAAAACTCGTTTCTAATCCCTAAATCCATGAACTAACTCCTAATCTAATATTTAAAATCAATTCTCAAATCCCTCAATTTCTCAACTATCCTAAATCTCTCATATTCTCCTATATTCGAGAACATTTACAAATATGCCTCACAATATTCAATCAATTCCCTATTCTAGCTTCTCTCATTAAAATCACTCAAAACATTGATAATTACATTTAATTCACTCTTAAGAACCCAACTTCCTTCAAAACACAATACCCCTATGTCTACTAGAATACAATGAGTTTTCTTGGCCTGAATGCTCCTGCATCAATTTGTATTTGTGCAAATGTAATATTGCGTAAAACTAGAATTTGATGTGAAGTTTTATATATATATATATATATAAGTTAGTTAATTAGTTAGCCGATTTCCAATGCAACATAACAATATATTTATACCATTTTGTTTTCTATTCTCTTAGTGTAATAAGGTAGAAACATTTTTTTGGTTTGGAAATATGGTTCTAGGATTTTGTCTTCGTTGTTTTTTGTTCTAACTCAACTATATTTACACTAAGCAAGAGTATCTACAATGTAGCCCTTTTCAAATGTGGTCAAAGTTCAATAATTAAACTATGTGGTAGCGAAAGCTACTATATAGTTTTATTAAAAAATCATCTTTAAAAATTTTGTGCAAATATTTTATTCGAAAGGTTTGTAGCTAATTCTTGACAACCTTTTGAAAAAGGAATTTTTTTAATACAACAAATTTATAAAGGCGCTTTAAAATACAAGATTTGAGTTTTATTAAATAAAATAAAAAGGTCTTTTATTAAAAGGGTTTTTAAAGTTTATTTAAGTGCTTTGCAAAGATTATAAAAAATGTTTTCTAAACATAGCGTTTTCAAGGAAAAAAATTATAGGGGTTTTGTTGAAAGTTTTTCGCTTGAGAGTGAGTATTTGTAAAAGAAATTTAATTATTTTCTCATGGAAAGTTGTTTAAAATTAGAGAGTTAATTGGGTCAAGTTAAGTTTTATTTTGGGTAAAGTCGAATTGAGTGTGTGGTTACATGGCAAAGTTATTTTAAGTGAGTTGCTAGTGGAGAAAGGTTAAAAATCTCTCATTGTGTTCATTGTAATCATCAAGTTTGTGTGATCAATAGAAGAATACGTTATTGTGTTTGCTAAATTTTGTGTCTTTCTTCCTTTGTTTTTCCAACAAATTAGTATCAGATCAAAATTACAACGAGCAAGTGAAGAGCAGTTTGGCAGCCATTTGTGAGAGAAAAAAGAGATATTTTTTTCCTCTTAGTTGAAGCTATAACACACATTACAAGTAGAAGTCATTAATTTAATATATTTAGTATAAGTACAAATCTAAAATAAAAAATAAAATGTTGTTTTGCTTAAAATTAATATAATAATAAATCATAAAGTTTGCTTAAAATAATTTTCCAATTACCATTAAAAAAATTAATAATAAATTATAACGAATTTATAGTAAATGTTATTCCGGTATAATTAAACATGCATTGTATGATATAGATTAAGATCTGTTTTAATAAAATGGCTTATCTTTATATATAGTAACAAGTCTAAAGAAAAAATCACTTATTAAAAAATACATATTTTTTTATATACATATATGAATATGTTTTCTGGTCATTATAAAATTTTAAAATCCAAAATACTTTTTAATACCAATTTATTCATTTAACAATAAAATATATATTTATTTTTAATAATTATATAATTATTTTTAATTATATATAATTACTTTAACATAATTAATATTGATAAATATTTTTTTGAAATATTAATTTCATTAATTTACTATTGCTTTGATACATATGTTGCAGGAATTACATTTTACACTCTTAGATTTTATGTTATTATATTATTTGGCATTTATATTAATATTGATGTATGTTGTTTTGAGAATATTATTTATTTTTTTAATAAAATGAAATTGTTTTCGTTTCATTAAATTTGTAAATCAAAATACTGGGTTTATAACCAATTATATTAACCATAAAATATATAATTTATTTCTTATAATTTATAATTATTTTTTAATTGTATATAATATTAATATATTTAAGTATTGATAAATATTTTTTTGAAATTTATTTTTAATACATTTCTTTGATACCAATATTTGTTAGGAATACTTTTAACCACCTTAGAATTTAGTTAATATATATTATTTGGAATATTATTATTTACCCTTTATAAATTAATATTGATGTATGTTGTTTGAGAATATTTTTTATTGTTTTTAATAATTTAGATTTTAATATTAATGTATATTATTTAAGAATATTATTTTCCATAATTTAGAATTTGTTTCACAAGAATGTTGTTTTAGAGTTTTATAAGTTGATCGACATCAAAGATGGAAATTTCAAATAAATAATGTATTTTATAATTTTTAAAAATAAATTTGATTCAAGTGTTTATCTAATTTAATTTTAATACATAATGGATTAATTTTATGATAAATGAGCATAGATTGTTTCGTATAAAATGAGATGGTTTGTGGATGAAATTTTATATGAAATGTTTAAAAAAAATTCACAGGTGAGAAAATCTATTATAACTTAATGCTCATAGGATAGTCATCTATGGTTGCTAATCGCAAATGGATATTAACTCATCACCCTTATTCAGAAAAAATCACACTACTTTTCCTTACTTCTAAAAACAAATTTTTAGCTAAACAGAAACACTTTTAAGGCATACTTACTCTTAATAAAATATCGAATTAAACTTTAAATGAGGCGAAGTAAAACAAATATATCGCTCCTTGAAATTCAAATTCGTAAACAGTATTATACTTCATCAAAGATCCATGTGGATTATATGCCCCAAATTCTATTCTACCTTGTTCTATTTTAATGGCTCAAACACTCAAACTACACATATAATACACGTAATCTCCTATGAAGCCCGCTTGAATGACCAAGGTATCCTATCGTGTTCTACTTTAATGGCTCAAACACACAAACTACATATATAATACATGTAATCTCCTATGAAGCCCACTTGGATGACCAATGTATTCTACCTTGTTCTACTTTAATGCTTCAAACACTCAAACTACACATATAATACACGTAATCTCCTATGAAGCCCACTTGGATGACCAAGGATTGTTGATCGTTGATTGTTGGTGCAGATTCCACAGGGAATGTGACACGCGATGGGATTCACTATCCTTCCATCTGCATGACTGCCTTGATTTGTCCACAAGGGAGGGAGCCATCTGCCTCTCACTTATTTGCCGACTTATTCACGTGAACGGCATAGTGGTGTCTCGATTTTGCAAACTTACTTTATTTTGGATAACCATCACTCCCATGGAATCATTATAATTTCTAACTGCCCATACTCTAGTCAGCCCTACCCTGTACCTAGAAAGTCTGATTGCAATGTATTAGCATTGAACTGATCTCATATGCTCGAACGAAAAGCAATATTTGTCAAGCCTCGAATTCGAGCATGTCTCCCAATTACCAACTGTGACCGTTTTCAGAAATCTCAAAAATCACAGATGAAACGGGATCGATACGATCCACAGAGCCTGCCAAACTGGTGTCCGATATTCTACAACGTCTGGTGAAGGGGAAGAATATAAGTACCTGAGGGACGTTGTCAAGCCCATGAGTCGGGCATGTCGGGTGAGTGCGTTTAATTGACAGGTCATCAAGATTTGGCATGGGCGCACAACGTGTGAGTGCGTTTAATTGACAGGTCATCAAGATTTGGCATGGGCTCACAACGGGTGAGTGATGAGCTGGGCGGTTGAACGACGAGTTGAGGGCATGTGCGAATGGTGCGACGAGATGACCGAACAAAGGAAATGTGCAACGCGAAGTCATCTTGTGAAAATGACTAAGTGTTGGGCGGTGGAAAGTTTATATGTGGGGGTGTTCCCACACCATGGGTCGACGCGAAGTTGTGGCGAGTTGGACGAAATGGTGGGTTGGCTTGGTGAGTCGATGCCTCAAATGATGGACCAACCACCATATAAGTAAAGCGTTGGAATGGTGGCAAAAATCATTCAAGGAAGTTTCCAAGTGTTCATGTGAGCTGGAGGGTGAGCTAACTTAGAGACGACTGAAATTTGGCAAGGTGTATGCGAACTCTTGGGCTGAAACACTGAGCCGAGGCAAACACAAAAAATAGAGCTGTAGGTCGTGCGAAGGCGTGCAAGGGTGTCGGGCCAAACAACCATGCGAGGGCGTTGGGCCGAACGACTGGGGAAGGGTGTGCGAGGGTGTCAGGCTGAATGACCGGGCGAGGGCGTCCGAGGGCATTTGTCTGAACGATCGTTAGAAGGTGTTCGGGCGAGGGTGTATGAGGCACTGAGCCAAACGACCGAATGAGTGAACGTTCAAGAGAAGTCATTCGAAGACGTTCGGGAAAAGTCGTTCAAAGGCGTTCGAGCGAGGGCGTCGGGCCAATGAACGAATGGGCGAGGGCATTGGGCCGAACAGGCAAGGGCGTGCAAGGGCGTCAGGTCGAACGAGTGAACGGGCGAGGTCGTGCGAGGGCGTCGGGCTAAATGATTGAACGGGCAAGGGTGTGCGAGGGCATTCGCCTAAATGAGTTTAGGGTGTTTGGTTGAACGAGTTGTAGTTAAACAACGTGCTGAATAGTGCGACAGTGAACGAGGTGTGACAAGTAGAAGTATCCTTGGGCACTTTGAATGGTTGTTCAAGCAATGCGAATGGTGCAGGCCGACTTGCACGATTTGGCAGATATTGTACCAATGAAACTTGGGGTTTCCTACAAAGACTGTAAAACTAAATATTTTGTGAAGTATTGATATTATTGGGCAAATTCATATTTCAGGGAGTTGCCCCTCCCGGTTTAGTATTCGTTATGCATATATGTGTAAAATATAATAATGATGAATGATGTAAGAATGTTTCCGCTATGCTAATGAAAGTATACCTAGGAAAGTTGAAAAATAAGCTAAGCATAGAAAGTAGGCGTAGTCCACGATCGCAAGTATTGTTAAAAAGAAAATGGTCGGTGGTGTCACACCTCCTATAGTGCGGTTGGAAGAGTATCACCAATGTAGGGGTGTGACAGGTGGTATCAGAGCCCTGATTCAGAGAATTGGATTTGTAGAAGAGTTGATCCCATTGCACTTCGTGACTGGTGGTATCAGAGCCCTGATTCAGAGAATCAGATTTGTAGAAAAGCTAATCCCACTACACTTCGTGACAGGTGGTATCAGAGCTCTGTGTTCTGCAAGCTTTGGTGATTCAGAATTACAAATTGAAGTGCTATACTTCGTGATAGGTTTAGTAGGGGTGAAGCATCATGCTTGGGCCAAGCTGAATGACAAGACATGGCAAGTTTGGAAGAATGTGAAGGGAGGCTCTCGCTGACCTTATACAGGTTGAAGTGGATGAAAGAAGAGAACCCACGGATTTTGAGGTGAACTTGAAGTCTTGGAAAGGAATGTTTAAGACGATCTTCTTCGACTTGTTTGTGCAATGGAGCAGGTTGCAGCTACAGATTGCGATGAAAAAGAAGAGGAAGCTGTGGTGTTTGAGGATGTTGCAGGCATGACAACAATGAAGGATGAACTTGAAATTGATGAAGTTGGACCAGGATCATGTAGTTTGCAGACATTGGTGGATGAGGATACTCACATGGAGGAGCCTCATGATAAAGTAAGTACTTATACTTGTGTTTCAGTTGAGCTTTTGGTAGATGGGCCATATGCAAGGAAGGGAAAAATCAGTTTGCCAATGCGATGGAGGATCTTACCATGGATGTCTACAATGAGACCTTGTATGTAGAGGCAAGGACCATTGACTGTTGCAGAGCTTGTTGGGGCAGTTTGTGACCTTATGGAAAAAGGTGCAAATTCCCATGACAAGGGAGCAACGTGATGATCATTGTTGAGGAATGGGTCATGCTTTAGCCATATGGAGAAATCGGCTAAGTGCCCGGCATGACTCATGGACAGATTAGAGAAGGGCACACACTTGTGTTGATGATACTTGGGTGGACTTATCATGGCCGAGACCAAGAGGAAGTCTTGGTGGAACCTTCAGTGGGGGAGCCATGGTGGAAGAGACTCATGTGATGATGACATGGTTTGGGTAACCAAGTTCACTAGACCGAATTGCAGACTTAGATGAGGATGACCACTTGTTATGATGGGTCTACTTAGTTGGACAACATGGGAAACTTGAGTCATGGACATCGAGTTGGAGACATGGAGCATGGCAGTCTTATGTAGGGACATTATGTAGGAGCACTTGTAGAGGTGTCAATTATGGGCATCCAATGAGGAGTGACAAGGCAGGGATGGTGGATTTGCTTATGTGATATGGAGATGTTTTATTTATGAGCCAATCGGGATGTTGTGCACTCTTGTACAATGAAGCCATGGACTTGGTTGGATTTGTGAGCAGACTATGGAGCATTCCTACTACATGGAGAGCTGAGGCATCTTGTAGAGACCTTCGGGCCGAGACATGTATGCTTTCTAGGATGTTGGTTGGAGATGACTCATGGAGCTCATGATGACATGAGGTTGTGACTTTTGGGGACTTCATATTATGGTGGACTTGGAGGATCTGATGCATTGAGAAGCGGAGGTCACGGACTTTGATGCAGTATGGGGTGCATAATTTTGAGTACATGTATGGGTGTGCTTGAGAGAGTCACTTGATGAGGAGGATTGATATGAGACACTTTGGAGTGATGGAGTTGTAGCGATGATGATGTCTTGGTGGCAACACTTGGGCATGGGTTGAGTCAAGACTTAACCACTTTTGATACATGGGGGCTGATTGATCTATGATCATGGGCAACACATGGGAGATGAGACATGTGTATACTTGTTTCTTTGGCAGACTTGAGGGATGGCACATTGCAGATATGGTGGAGGTTGCTTCATGGACCTGGATGTGGCACATCGAGAGTCAGGTTTGAATAGAGGATCTCTTCATTTTGAGGAGATGGATTTTACACATATGGATGATGATGTTGGGATAGATGTGGCTAATTTCATGTGGCACATTAACACCAAACATTATGGACAGCATGTTGCAGACGAGATGGAGTTTACTTCATGGACCTGGGCATGGCTTACATTTTGATGGAGATGGAGATGGATTCTTGATCAAGTCGATGTTGTGACAGGAGGCTAGGAGAAACTATTGATGGTGGCATGAGGATACACACTCTCATGGTTTGAGCGTGATAGTTGGACTAGCTACTCGACTAGTTCAAATCGTGGGGTCCGGAAGTGTACAGAAATGTGTTAGCATTGTGTTGGAGTATCATGGCAATAGTTCACATGACGGCAATACATGATGAGGTTGACACGATATGTTGCAGTAAGCATGTAGCTTGAGTTGGAGGGACCAGCCTTACATAGCGGGAGAAGCATGTGGGGATTACGATAGATGTGGTTGATGATCATGCATTGAGGATACTTTCTGATTTATGGAGACATGAGCCTTTATGGTTTGAGTGATGGCAGAGCAAAGCCAGGCAGCATGGGCATCTTTGGATATGGGAGCTAGCGACACTTTGTGATGTCGTATGATGGTGTTGTCGAGAATGACAACCGTTTAGAGTGGGGGAATATGTCAAGCCCATGAGTCAGGTCTGTCGGGCATGCACATTTAACCAACGGGTCGATGAGAGTTGACATGGGTGCACGACGAGCGAGCAACAAGCTGGGCTGTTGAATGACGAGTTGAGGGCGCATGCAAATGGTGCAACGAGGCAACCAAATGAAGGAAACATGCAACGTGTTGGGCGGTGGAAAGTTTATATGTGGGGCTGGTCCCGCACATGGGTGCCCACACCATGGGCCAACATGAAGTTGGGCAAGTTGGATGAAACGGTGGGTCTGTTTGGTCAGTCGATGACCCGAATGATGGACCAACCACCATATAAGTAAAGCGTTGGAATGGTGTAAAAAATCATTCACAGAAGTTTCCAAGTGTTCATGTGAGCTAGAGGGCGAGCTAACTTGGAGAGGACTGAAATTTGGCATGGTGTAGGTGGACTCCTGGGCCGAAACACTGAGTCAAGGCAAACACAGAAAATGGAGCCACAGGTTGTGTGAAGGTGTGCAAGGGCGTCGGGCCAAACAGCCGTGTGAGGGTGTGCGAGGGCATCAGGCCAAACGACCAAGCGAGGGCGTCGGGTCGATCGATCGTTCGGCTTGAACGACTGGGCGAGGGCCTCGGGCAAAGGCATCCGAGGGTGTTTGTCTGAAAAATCATTCAAAAGTGTTCGAGCAAGGGCGTGCGAGGGCACCTGACCGAACGACTGAATGGGTGAAAGTTCAGGCAAAAACGTTCAAGGACGTTTGGGTGAAGTCATTCGAGGACGTTCAGGCGGAGAAGTTTGAAGGCATTTAGGTGAGGGAGTATGAGAGCGTTGAGACGAACGAATGAACGTGCGAGGGCGTCAAGCCGAACGGGCGAGGGCGTGCGAGGGCATCGGGCTGAACGACTGAATGGTTGAGGGTGTCCGCCTGAACGAGTTGAGGGCGTTTGGCTGAATGAGCTGCAGGTAAACGACGTGCTAAACCATGCGATGGTGAGCGAGGTGTGACGGACAGAAGTATCCTTGGGCACTCCGAACGATGGGTCGGGTAGTGCGAATAGTGCAAGCTGACTTGCACGATTTGGCACATATTGTACCAAGGAAACTTGAGGTTTCCTGCAAAGACTGTAAAACTAAATATTTTGTGAAGTATTGATATTATCGGGCAAACTCATATTCTAGGGAGTTGCCCCTCCTGGTTTATTATCCGTTGTGCATATATGTGTAAAAGATAATAATGATGAATGATGTAAGAATGTTTCTGTTGTGCTCATGAAAATATACTTACGAAAGTTGAAAAATAATCTAAGTATAGAAAGTAGGCGTAGTCCACAATCGCAAGTATTGCTAAAAAGAAAGTGGTTGGTGGTGCCGCACCTCCTATAGTGCGGCTGGAAGAGTATCCCCAATATAAGGGTGTGACAGATGTGGTGGAACGATATCACAAACATTTCGTTAGCGACGACCACTTCTCTTCTGTGGTCCCGCGGTGGATTCGAGCAAAAGTGGAGGGTGTATGGTCCGTGGTGCGGGCCTTCGACAAACCACAAACTTACACATTTAATCCTTAGCTGCTCCATGCAGGGTGATGGCACTGTGGGGAGTACAAGAGAGGTTCACATAGTCTCAAGACTTCCAGCAAAGAGCAACACCGAACGGATCGAGACTCTGGATGACGATCACCACGTTTTGAGCTTCAAACATTTTGGAGGAGAGCAGCACCTGAAAAACTACCGGTACTTCACCACAATTCATGAAATCCGCAACATGGACAGGAAGGATGAGACACTGGTGATTGAGAGTGGTATGTGCTTGTTCGTGGACACCATTATTAAATGCAATCTTCAGTCGATGGATCACATTGGTGAGTGTTTTCCCACAGGTTGCAAACCGAACCCTAAGTGTAAGGACCTGCGGTTCCTAGGCATGCCCACCCAATGTGCAACCAAGTTCGGTGATGAACAAAGGTTGGAGAAAAGTGCGAAGTGCGAGTCCTTGGCAAAGTGCGATGAGGATATGTTATAATAATGCATCAACGAGGATGAGTGAAGGTTTATAAGCATGGGGAGCGAAGGCTCAACCCACGGGTCGACCTCATGTATTGTTGTGGATGGTGCGTTGAAGTGTTGGCCGACCAACACAAAGGCAAGAAACAAACAATATGTGAGGGTGTTGGCAAGTCGGCTTGGGCAGCCAATACTTGCCCAACGCACCGTATAAGTAAACATACGATGGAGCTCATTTGGACAGCAATCGCTCAAGCAAGAAAGTCTTCCACAAAGAAGTGCGAAGGTAAAGGGCCACAACAAGAAGGGAAAGGCGCAGGTCGTATGCGCCCAAACCTTGGGCAGCTTGTTCAGGTAGCACGAGTCTTGGAATGAAGGCGAAGGCGCCGGTACACGGGTGAAGACGTCAGGCACCTAGTTGACACGGGTTCTTGGGTG
This sequence comes from Pinus taeda, assembly GCA_000404065.3. Taxonomy (NCBI): domain Eukaryota; kingdom Viridiplantae; phylum Streptophyta; class Pinopsida; order Pinales; family Pinaceae; genus Pinus; species Pinus taeda. The sequence goes on from APFE030172160.1 coordinate 59,274, forward strand.
GCTCGGGTGAGCGCCCGCCCATTGTGCGAAGACAAATGCGGAGGTGGAAGAAAGGGGACTCGGGTGAGGCCTCCCGCCCATAGTGCAGAGGTAAACGAAGGGTGACTCAGGTGAGGTCGCCCGCCCGTTGTGCAAAGGTTTGGTTGTGAAGTTTGGTTGGCAACTCATGTGAGGGCGCGCCCACCCAACTTGGGCAAAGGATCTTGGTTGTCACACGGAGGTGTGATGTAGTTGTAAATTTGGCTAAGTATGAAACTTGGTGTTTCCAAGTATACTTGTACAACTTTGTAATATTGGAGAAGATCGTATAATATATTATTCAGCCAGACTCATTGTTCAGGGAGTTGCCCCTCCCTTTATATTGTGCAATTATTTTTTCTTGTATAATTGCTGATGATAATGAATGTGTATGGGTGTTCATTGGTATAAAGGAAACGTTAATAATTACTTGGTTGCGAAACACAAACTAAGTAGACTAATGGTTAGGTGTAGTCCATGAACATAAGTATTGGTGAAAAGAAAGTGTTCGGTGGTGCCGCACCTCGCCAAGTATGTTTGAAACGCTACCGAGGCTCCGGCGTCATGATAGGTGGTATCAAAGCTAGTCTAAAGACTTGGAGGAGTCTTGCAAGAAGCTGGTCGAAGCTCGGAAGTTGGTGGCAGTGAAGCAAGTACTTGCAGGTGAAGGAAGTTGTTTCACATACAAGTGGAACAAGGGTTGGTTCATGGTTGTAGGCATCTTGGTGAAGTTGTTGAATTGTTGAAACTAGATCGCAAAGAAGGAAACTCTTAGCAATGGCAGGTGAATCTCAGGTTGGGTCTAGTCATGGTGCGAAGGATGCTACTATGGCATTCATTGAAAAGGTGTTGGAAAGGATGGAGGACTTAGAGGCTTATTGGACTAAGAAGATGGACTTGGTCGAGAAGGATCAAGACGCTAATTCAAAGATGAGGGAAGAGCTCGATGAACTCCAGACTTAACACGAGTACACTGATCTTTTGTGTACACAACTTGAAGTAAGGGTCAAGGAGATTGAAGAGGCAAGAGACTGAGACTTGGCAGAGATCGTGGACTTGCAAAAATCTCTTGATGAAGCCAGAGGCGAGATCACAGTGTTGAAGAAGGTCGCAAGGCATAACTTAGGTTGAGGAGTGCCTCATGTGAAAGTCAAAGAACCGAAATCTTATGGTGGTACAAGGAGTGTGAAAACTCTTGGCAACTTTCTATGGGACATGGAGCAATACTTGGAACGATTAGATCTATTCGATGATGAGACGAAGGTGAAGGTAGCTTCTCAGTTCTTGAAGAAGGATGCTAAGATGTGGTGGCAAAGGAGAATGGATCAAATTCCCAATGGCAGTGCTGGTGACATTACTTTGTGGGATGAGATGAAGAAAGCTTTGCAGACCCATTTCAGTCCTCAAGATGAAATGTGGGAAGCAAGGATGAGTATTAAGTTCATAAAGCAGACAAGGAACCCTCAAACATATCAGCGGGAGTTTGCAAGTGTAGTTCTGGAATTTCCTGACATGGTGGAGAGGGACAAGGTGTTCAACTTCATTATTGGATTGAAGCCTTAGGCACGCAATGAAGTGAAGAGGCAGAAGATTAAAACACTTGAGGAAGATTTTGCTGTTGTGGATAGGTTGGTGGAGCATTATGATGAGACTTCTGATGATAGGAAGAAGAAGTCTGATAAGATGAAAGAGAAGAAGAAGGATGATGCTTCGAAATCGGATGATAAGTCGAAGACGAAGAAAGCCTTGAAGTGTTGGATATGTGCTGAACCACACACGGTGAAGAATTGTCCTTCTAGATTGAAAGTGGCTGCTATTGCACAATCTAATGTGAAGAATGAAGAAGCTTCTGTGGGGATGATGTAGATACTTGGTGTTTCTACTGCTACAGAGGTGATCTCTCGGAGGGATCCTGAGAGGAACAGTTTGGAGCATGTTTGGATGAATATTGGGAGTGTTGATATAATCACTATGGTGGATAGTGGGGCTACTCACAACTTTATGAGCAAAGATACTGCGAGAAGAATTGGGCTGAAATTTGTACCAGTGAAGGCACAAATGAAGACAGTGAATTCTCCTCCTGATTGTTTTCTTGGTGTAGCTGAAAAGGTGGACACAAAACTAGGTGAGTTGAGAGGGAAAGTCGACTTCACTATAGTGTGGATAGATGACTATGAAGTTGTGCTGGGGATGGAATTCTTGAAACAATTCGATGTTGTGATTGTTCCACATTTGAATAGGCTGTTCATTTACAATGGAAGGGAAGATGTACCCATTGGTGTTCCAACCATTGGTGTGACAAAGCCTGATTGTAAGTTGGTTGTGATGCAAGTGGAGGATGAGAAGTGAATGGAAGATATGAGTAAGCAGTTGTCTATGGTTGAGACAAAGCTTACTGAGCAGTCATTGGTCATCAGGACACTTTCTGATAGTATCTTGGATTTGTCAAGAATGTTAGAAGTGGTTGAGGATGATGATGATGATGAGGCTTATGTGAGGCCGAATGTCCGAGAGGAGGATTGGGTCACTTATCTATAGAGGATGGAGATAGAAAATCCTGATAGATGGATTGAGATTATTAGTGAGGGAGAGCCTTCAGGCTCTACTCCCTCCACATCTTCTTAGATGACATAGAAGATGGGGATCATTGTTAGCTGCTCATGGCAGTGACTCCTTAAAACAGGTTGAGCAGTTATGGCAAATGGTGTAGGGATGGCTTAGCATCAAGCATCATGACATGTTGCAGATGGGATGGAGTTTCTATGGACCTGAGCATGGGTGAGATTATTGGTGAGTCCAGGATGTGGCAGAATGTGAGATAGACTGGTGAAGGCATAAGGATGTTCATTCTCATTGGCTACCCAACTAGTTCAAACATGGGGTCCGAAAGTGCACGGAGAGATGTTGGCATCAGGCAGGAAAGGAGGACAGTTCACAGGATGGGACGACATATGATGGAGATGGAAGTTCTACATATGTTGCAGGGATGTTTGCAGTATGTGGAGGAGTTGACATCATGGACCGAGGATAAGATAGTTGTTGATGTTGATCTTGGTGGATGGCTACCAAGATGGTATGTTGTTGAGGACAACAACGATTTCAAGTGGAGGAGGATGTAAGGACCTGCAGTTCCTCGGCATGCCCACCCGATGTGCGACCAAGTTCGGTGATGAACGAAGGTTGGAGAAAAGTGCGAAGTGCGAGTCCTTGGCAAAGTGCGATGAGGATATGTTATAATAACGCATGCAGGAGGACAAGCGAAGGTTTATAGGCATGGGGAGCGAAGGCTCAACCCACAGGCCGACCTCATGTATTGTTGTGGATGGTGCGTTGAAGTGTTGGCTGACCAACACAAAGGCAAGCAACAAACAATATGTGAGGGCATTGGCAAGTCGGCTTGGGCAGCCAAGACTTGCTCAATGCACCGTATAAGTAAACATGCGATGGAGCTCATTTGGACAGCAATTGCTCAAGAAAGCAAGTCTTCCACGAAGAAGTGCGAAGGTAAAGGGCCGCAGCAAGAAGGGAAAGGCACAGGTCGTATGCGCCCAAACCTTGGGCAGCTCGTTTAGGCAGCACGAGTCTTGGAATGAAGGTGAAGGTGCCGGTGCACGGGTGAAGGCGTCGGGCGCCCGGTTGACACGGGTTCTTGGGTGGCTCGGGTGAACGCCCGCTCGTTATGTGAAGACAAACACAGAGGTGGAAGAAAGGGGACTCGGGTGAGGTCGCCCGCCACCATGCGGAGGTAAACGAAGGGTGACTCGGGTGAGGTTGCCCACTCGTCGTGCAAAGGTTCGGTTGTGAAGTTTGGTTGGCAGCTCGTGTGAAGGCGCGCCCGCCCAACTTGGACAAAGGATTTTGGTTGTCACACAGAGGTGTGATGAAGTTGTAAATTTGGCTAAGTATGAAACTTGGTGTTTCCAAGTATACTTGTACAGCTTTGTAATATTGGAGAAGATTGTATAATATATTATTCGGGCAGATTCATTGTTCAGGGAGTTGCCCCTCCCTTTATACTGTGCAATTGTGTTATCTTGTATAATTGCTAATGATAATGAATGTGTATGGGTGTTCATTGGTACAAGGGAAACATTAACAATTACTTAATTGCGAAACACAAACTAAGTAGACTAATGGTTAGGCGTAGTCCATGAACATAAGTATTGGTGAAAAGAAAGCAGACCTGATGGCCCTAGGAGCATGATCAAATTATGAAAAAAATGATTGTTTTTTGTTGTTGGAAAAATGGTGTGATTATACTTTTCCAAGTATTGTTGTAATTATACTCGAGAGACTTTGAGGAAAAACGGAAATTGAAGCAGAGTCTAAACCTGAATTTTTTTAATTTGTTTTCTGAAAAATAGTGTAATTATACTTCATGGAAAAAAAATCACTGTTGTAATTATACTTCATGGAAAAAAAATCACTGTTGTAATTATACTTGAGAGGCTTTGAGAAAAAAAAAGGAAATTGAAGCATCTGTTAAACCTTTTAAAAGCAATCTTGTGGTTTGAGTGCAATCTTGTGATTTGAGTGCGCACCTTAACTTTAAGCGCAGCAATCTCTAGTTGAATATTCAATTGTGTATTTGCATCAAGGTTTCTGTAGGGGCGAGCAGAGAAGCAAAGCTATTTCTTACTAGAGATTTCTATACTAGTATCATATTGATACTAATTTTTTATTTTCTTAATTGATAAGAGATTTTTTTTTTTCTTAATAAATGCAAATGCAAATTTGAAGAAGCCACGCATTTGAAATAACTAAGTAACGCCATTAAATTAAATTTAATAAAATGAATATCCTCCTTAAATAGTTAACTTAATTAATTAATTAAGTAGATTATTTAATTATGAGAAAAAACATTCATCAGAGAAATTATTTATTAAAAAAAGATTAATTATTTATAAATAAATTGAAAAAAAGAAAATTATAAATTAAACTATGAAAATAATTTTTAAAAAACAAAAAATAATTATTTAAAATGCTCTGTTTGATTGAATTTGAATTGTTATTTGTTAATTTTAAAAAGAAAAATGTAAAGTAGATTCCTATTAAGAAAACATTCATCAAAAAACTTATATAAAAATAAACATTAAATAAAAATAATATATTACTAAAATTTTAAAATTAATTTGTTTAAAAATGTTTGTTTCATTTAGTTTAATATTGAATTTTGGATTTTTCAAGTTTTATTAAAAATGATTTGTTTGATTTATTTTAATATTGAATTTTTGATTTGTCAAGTTTTATTAGTACATTAGCACAATCTATTGATGATGGGCTTTTTAGGAAGGCAAACCAGGATTAAATTTCACGGGGTTGTTGTATATTGTGCTAAGGGAGGAGACATGCTAAAAATTCTAGTTAGTTTAGCGCTGGTGTAGTCCTGTAGATTTTCATTATTCGTTTCTCCTCAAATCATAGATCATTAAAAGATCATAGACAACTTGACAAACAAACGAATATTAAATTTTAGCTTTGATTATTTGTTAAATTTTAAAATATTTAAAATTTGCAAGATAAAAGATGTATGGAATCATTAGTGATAACCAAAAAAATACATATTAAAGTTTATATGATTGATTTTAATTTTAAAAATAATTTGTTTTATTTGGTTTAATATTGGATTTAAAGTTTATATACCGATTGATTTTAATTTTAAAAATAATTTGCTTTCTTTTGTTTAATATTGGATTTGGAGTTTATATAAACATGGAAGTTTTAACGAAATAATAAAGGGGGATATCCAGATCATATTGAGATTGCGTGGGGGCACCTGAGAATTAAACAAAGGTTAGACTTTTGGGGTATACCCTTTAGGTGCTCCTCATGCCACAATACTGGGCATTTGATAAAAAATTGCAGGTAGCAGGCAGTTCGGAAACCAAGGGTGTTCCAACGCAGATCCCAAAATGATTCATCCATTCCGTTTTCAGGAAAGATTTCATTGCCTTCAGCCAACTTATCAGCACCCGAATTTGTGGATGAACAGGTCCTTAAAAATCTGGAATCCACTCTGTCTCTGCGGCTGACATCTCAGAATCTTTCTAATGAGCCCAATACCAAACCGACCTCCTCAGCAAAGCCTGTTTGTTTCGATATTAATAAGGTTTCATCTAATTTTTGCTCACCCATTCCTGAACCTAAGGATGATAAGGTTGTCCCCTCTCCAGCGCCCTTGCAAATAAAATATTTTATCGTTGGTTCCCACCCCATAATGATTTCATCTCCCTCCCTGCCACTGGATAAGAATCTTCTTCCCTCCTCAAAAGGCAAAGAGCCTTGGGTGGCGGCCACTCCTTTCAATTCCCCTGAGTCATCTCCTGTTAATAGGTGTGACAGTGATATTGATTTCTTTCTTAGTAAAAAATCTCTCGAGCTAGAACCTTTGACCATTCATAAGCCGAATAGCCCTGCTTCTCCATTCATAAGCTCAAATTCTGCAAGGAATATTACAGTTAGAAAGAAACACAATGGAGGGAGTCGACATTTTAGGGGGAGAACGATTGTTTCAGATTTTGGAGTAAGGAACTTATCACTTATCGAGGTTCCCATATATGATATGACTAATTCACAGCCTCTTAGAGCGAGCATGGCTGGTGATCTATCCAAATGACTTTTATTGTTTCCATGAATATTAGGGGTTTAGGCACAAACCCAAAATTCTTGGCGCTAAAAGACATCTTCCATACAACTCGGCCAAAAATTATTTTAATCCAAGAAACCATGCACAGCAGACAAGTTTCCATTTCTTACTTTAGGAAAATGTTTCCTTCATGGTTTATGGTTGCCTCTGAGGCAAGAGGCCTGTCAAGGGGGCTGGCAGTCTTATGGGATCCTGATTGGATCAGTGCCAAAGCCTACAAGTGTTTTGCTGGTATTCTTATTTCAGCATTTATCAGAGGTCAAATATTCCAAATTAATATTTTGAACACCTATGCGCCCTATAAGAACAGTTTCCCTTTCTGGGAAAAATTGTTTGTCTCGAAAATTTTTGATATTGAATCTTTGATGATTGCAGGCGACCTAAATCTAACTTTAAGCTCTGATGAATGTTGGGGTAACTGCAGAAAAAGAGACTCGCTTGCTGACTGTATTAAGCTAGAACTTCTAAATAGAAATCTTGTGGACATTGCTCCTTCAAAAATGATGCCTATGTGGGACAACGGGAGGTCGGGAGAAGCATATATTGCTAAAAGGATTGATAGTTTCATTCTGCATGCTAGTATTATAGACAAGATGGGCATGCCTATCTCTTCCATAGGGAACTTATTTTCATTTGATCACAGGCCTATTTTCCTCAGCTGGCGGGAGAAGGGCTTCAGAATGGGAGACCCCTTCAAATTCAATAGAACGTGGTTAGAGGACCTAGATTTCAATAAAGTCATATCTGATGCATGGAAGGATCTATCCGAAAGAGATTTGTCTCCCCCATTTAGGACTTTTAGAGAAAAGATGGCGGTTTTGAGAAAGGTGGTGAGGGAATGGCAATATAAAAAAAAAAAAGGGACAGACAGGCGCTACAAGACATACAAAAGGAGATGGATAGGATTTTAGGGTCTATGGAAGCAAATGTTTCTCCTCTCAGCATGAAATGTCGCATAAGAGATCTTGAAAGAAAAACAAAAGCTTTTGAAACAGGAGGAGGCTTCATGGAGGCTTAAAAGCAGGGCACTATGGCTAAAGGATGGTGACCGGAACACTAGATTTTTTCATAATTTTGCAAATGCCAGGCAGGATAAAAATTCAATCTGGAGAATAAATGATGGTAAGGGTGGTATTTTCGTATCCCAACAAGATATATCAAATGAAGCTGTGCGGCATTTCACAAATCAGTACAAAAGAAGGGAAGTCTGTGATTTTCAGGACATTCTATGGGGTATCGATTTGGCTCCACAAATGTTCGATGATGAGAAAAACGCGAGCCTATTTCAGCCAATCTCAGAGGAGGAACTCCTTGGAATTCTCAAAACGTTCAAAAAGGATAAGTGCCCAGGTCCGAATGGCTGGACCATAGAATTCTTCACTCACTTTTTTGACTTCATGAAAAAAGACCTGCTGAGGATGGTTGAAGCATCTCGTATGTCTGGAAGTATTCACATCCACACAGATTGCTCTAATCCCCAAAAAGGCAGAAGTGGAATCTTTCCAAGATTTTAGGCCGATCTCATTATGCAATATTTCTTTCAAAATCATCTCCAAAATTATTGCAAAGAGAATGAAATTGACTTTGGCCACTTTCCTTTCCAAATACCAACATGCTTTTTTAAAGGGGCGCAAATTTTGGACGCAGTTGCTATTACACAGGAAAGCCTCTTTTCAATGATATCAAGGAAAACAGATGCGGCCATACTAAAAATTGATCTACAGAGAGCCTACGATTGTTTAGATTGGGGATTCATTAGATGTTTATTGGCAAAGATTGGCCTAAAATCAAATTCCATCAACTGGATTATGTCATGCATTGAGAATGTCCACTACTTGGTCATCATAAATGGAATGCCTTCTCCTTTCTTCCCAGCGGAAATGGGTCTTCATCAGGGGTCCCCCCTCTCCCCTCTTTTATTTATTCTGGCGATGAATTCTCTCAGCCTTCAGATTAACAAAGCTGTGGCCGAAAATAGATGTAGGCCGGTCAGGATTTGCAGGGACATCTATATATCTCACAAACTCTTTGTTGATGACGTGCTCATCTTTGCTATGCTTTGCAGGGTATCCTGGATCTGCCTCAACGACATTCTTAATAGATTCCAAAGAGCTACTGGGTTACATATTAACATAGGAAAATCTACCCTTTTCCACAATGATTCAAACATGGAAATGGTGAATTGGATCGTTGATCTGCTTGGTATAGAGACGAGATCGCTTAAGGTGGGTTTGAAATATCTAGGATTTCAACTGAAGGCCAAGGGCTACTCCAATGCGGATTGGCAATGGGTGTTGGAAAGATACTATAAAAAGATCTCAGCATGGGAATATAAGACTCTTTCCTTGGCAGGAAGATTTGTTTTAACGTAGGCAGTCTTAGCACAATTAGCTGTTTACTGGGCTCATATTTTCTACCTTCCAGCAAGTATTATTCACAAAATGAACAAAGTTTCGGCAAATTTTATATGGGGCAGAAGATCTAATCAGTGCAAAATACATTTGTCTAAGATAAGAAGATCTCTTTACCAAAGAAGCTTGGCGGTTGGGGTTTGCTAGACCTGCGAACATTTGGAAAAGCACTCTTATGCAAAGCGTTGTGGAGGGGTATTTATGGTGATGGGTCGTGGAGTTTAACTATTAGAAAGAAATATTTGGAAGGTAAAGATCTGGAATTTTGGTTCAGGAGGGGATCAATCGGAGTCGGACAAGGTTCTGCTATCTGGCTCAGCCTCCGGAAAGTTTAGCTATACTTCTTAAAGAATTTGAGATGGAGCCCTTATTCTAGCAACCGTATCTTAATTGGAATCAACTCCATTATGGGCGGGCGAGAACACTTATTCCCTGAAAACCTCTTACTCTTTTTCCACAGGAATGGTATTTTTACGTGGGATAAATTAATATCATCCTGGAGCAGCCCTATTCCTTTATGGAAAGATGCCCACGATCTTCATCTGCCAGACCTGTTGATTCCGGTATGGAAATCTGTAAAGGATGCTCTTTGTAGTTTTGGAATCCATCGCTCTGGGACAACGGATCATCTTTTGTGGAATGTGCCAAATGCAAAACTGTCGGCTCGTGTTAAAGATATCTACGCTGATATGATTAATTCTAAGGCATCAAACTCCTGTTCTATATACCCTCTGAGTTTTTGGAAGTCGGGGTGCCTTCTCAAAACGATTATGTTCTCGTGTCTAGTTTTCAACAACAGAAATTTTACTTGGGAAAATTTGAGAAAAAGGAGCTGGCATGGTCCAAGTAGATGTGCTATGTGTGAAGCTGCTGAGGAATCCAATCTTCATATGTTCTTCCAGTGCAATTCCTCTCTTCAGATCTGGTATGAATTGTCCTCATTTGACTGGGTGGATGGAAAGAATTATGTTTTTCTGGGGAAATATGAAACAATGCTCAATTCACCACATCTTCCGTTCCCAAAATGTTCAAGCCGACTGCCTGTCAAAAAAGGGGCTGACTTTAGAGTCTGGTTCATGGTCTATGCTGGTTTCTGACGGAGAGCGCTCTTGCTACATCCAGGATTTTTCCATCCCTGGATTATGATCCATTATTTTCATCTTTTTGCTTACTCTTCTATGCATCTAGTTTTTTTGTTATATATGTATAGACATCTGATGCTCCTTTTTTCTAAAAAGACTGTTTAGCTGTGTTTTTGGACTGGCGATGTTAGGCCTCCTGTGGGAAGTCCTATTTCTGCAAGGTTTTGTATTTCATATGCTGACATGCTGACTTTTCTTGAGCCTATATGTATCATCTGAACTTTTATATTGACTCAATATAATACTATGATGTTTTTTCTCTCTAAAAAAAATAAATAATTTAAAATTTTATTAAAAAATAATATTATATTGGTGGAAATTTCTATAATTATGAGGAGAGGGGATTGGAATTATAATCAATATTATATTAAAAAATAAAGAGATAGATAATGTGACACGGTGGAAATTTTTATTATTATCCTCTAATAAACGAAGAGATAGATAATGTGACAATGGTGGAAAATTCTACTATTTTTATCCTCTAATATACATAGTGGTTAAATATTTTACAATTATCATTCATCCCATACGTACATTACTTAAACTTTGATAAAATTCATAGCTTAAATGAGAAAATAAAAAATAAAAAATACACACTGGAAAATATCAACCCCACATTCATTCCTCACTCCACATGCAGTATGGTAATTTGGATGGGATAATAGAGTAAATGTGAGCTTAAATGTATAGAGAATGGGCTCTTGTTTCTTGTTTTATGTTTTTTCGTTAGGAGTTGGTGATGCAGTGGCAAGGTTTGGGGTTATCCCGCCGTGCAAGAGCTTTAAAGACTTTAAAAATGATTTCTCTCCCCTTTTTAATCCACCTTTTTAATACATTCTGTTTTGCTAGCTGAAACGAATGGAGTCATGCGTAATTTAAATTGAGTATTACTTAAAAATATTTTAATTTCGTAAAAAAACGTAACAGTAAGTATGCTATTTTGAAAACCATGTTTAGATTTTTATAGCAAATGTTAGTAATATAATAACACGAATGCAATTTATATTAAAAAATATGTATCCTTCATTGCTTCCTAGCTTTCCAAGTTGATGCATTAATAGTATTTTTTAAGATATAATAATATTATTATAGTTTTTTTATTGTAATTTTATTGGGAAAAAATAATTTATCAATTTGTGGAATAAATAATAAATTGTTTAGATAAATATCATTTTAAAACATTTAAATTAAATAACACCTATTTAGATTAATGTTTTTTTTTTAAATAATAAATTTATTTTTTTTCACTTGTTTTATATTATTATACAATTTGACCAACAAAATTTTAATATAATAATACATATTTTGGAAAAAATCAAAAATTCTTATAAATAATATAATAAGATATTTTTACTAAATTCCAAGTATATTTAATCTGTTTATTTGTTTTATTTTCTTTCATTGTAATAGATTTAAGAGTGGGTTTAAGAATGACAGAATCAAAATTATATCCATAAAATGTAAATTTGTTGGTTTGTGTGGTGATTAGAGATTCAAATTTCATAAGAAAAGGTTGAGAATCAAAGTTATTAGATGAGATAAAGAAACAATCTCAAAAATTGTCTTTAACCTAAGCTTTGCCTAGATAATTAAAAAACAAAAACAACATGTAATTTATAAAAATATCAAAATAGCATAGTGAATATGGATTTTAAAGACAAACTAGACTCAAGATTGAGAAGGAAAAGCAATAATTAGACCTATATCTACATTTGGCTGAGATAAATATATAGTCATGAAGGATATTAGAGTTTTGAGAATATTTATGAAAGGAGAGCCGAAAATCTTCTTTGCCCTAAATAAATTACAAAATTGTAAAACAAATAAATGTTAATTAAATAAATCCATAACCATAACACTTCAAAAGGAAAATATTGAAAAACAATTGTACATTATATCCCTAGGCTTGTGGCTTTAAACTGTACATCTAGTTAGAATGCTGAAGCAAATGAGCTCTCACTGCAGGGTTGTTTCTCCAAAAAGAAATGTGTCTCGGGTATTTCAGACCATCGTCAAGACTCAGATGAGTGAACTGGAAGTGATGAAGTGCAAAATGGATCTGATGTTGTGTACATTCAACTGCAGTCAGAGTTGATTTAGTATCATTAATCAACATACCTGTTGCCACTTGAAATAAGGAGAAAGTGGCTTTAATATTAGTAAGATCTCCAATACTACCATTGAGAAATATCATAACATCATCCACAAAAATAATATGTGTAAGCATACAATCATCTAAAATTTTAATCCCTTGTAGTCTGCTTCTTCTGTACTCATCCTTAATAAGCCTTCTGAGTCCCTCATGATAAGGAGAAAGAGTAATGGTGAAAGCGGACATCCCTGTCGCAAACCTCTTTCAAAAAAGAAGAAAGGGGATGCACTTCCACTTATCAGGATGCTGAAGGGAATGTTAGTTATACAACTCATGATCCATTTGATATATATGAAGGGAAAACACAGGTGGGTTAATAGCATTCTAATGTATAACCAATTAAATCTGTCAAATGCCTTAGATAAATCAACTTTAAGGATCATATCTTTACATTTCCTGATATGTAGGGTATGTAATACTTCCTGTGCAGTGCCCATAGCCTCATGAATCTGTCAATCTTGGAGAAAGGCAAATTGTTTCGGAGAGATTTGTTTGGAAAGTATGGGCCGCATCCAGTTGGCAATGATCTTTGCTATAATCTTGTAGATGCAGTTGCGAAGAGAAATAGGACGATATTCATCATAGGAGGACGGGTTATCTGATTTAGGGATGAGCACAATGAAGGTAGAGGTGATGGATGTTGTTATATTTTGACTGTTCCTTGTGTCCTCAATGACTCTTAGCAAATCTTCACCTATGGATTCAAAAATGACCAAAAAGAACTCAATTGACCATCCATCAGGTCCAAAGTTCTTGTCTCTTTTAAACCACTTCAAGGTGGCCTCCAGCTCACCCAAAGTAACCTCTTTAATTAGACCTCTTTCCTCCTCTTGCTCTACAAACCATGGAAAATGTTGTGCAATTCATATGATGTCTGCCAGATTTGCTTCCCGAGGGGCACTATAAGTTCTTTTGAAAGAGAGATTGCCAGAGAAGCCAGCTGCGAAAAGGTGTTGACAGCTTGTCCCTATTCATTCTGAAGCTGCCATATTGTATTTATCACTTTCCTTCCATTTGCAAACTTGTGATAGAATTTGGTGTTTGCATCCCCATCCTATATCCAAAATTCCCTACTCTCAATCTCCAGACTTCTTCACGATCCTTAAGGATTTTCCCTCTAGCTGTGTATAGGGATGTAATCCTCTCCTTATGTTCATTTGAACTGTATAATCCTTCCTGTTCATTCTCAAATACAGTCAGCTCAGATTCTATCTGTCACAGGGAGTGGTCATCCTGTGTCCTTTTATTGTGCACCCAATATTTGGACATCTTCTTCAGCACTGCAAGATTATGAATAAAACCATTTTTGATGTGTCCCCCTACCCCTCGTGGGTTTTCTTTCCAGAAATTAGTAACCATGCTAACATATGATGCTTCCCTGAGCCAGGCAGAATAGAATTTAAAAGGTCCTTGGGCTTAGCCCTACCCCCTTCAATTTCCATATAATAAGTGGGTGATAAGAGATTCCACCCGATCCTACCCATTGTCTGATGTAGAATCCAAAATCAAGTACATTCTCTTTGACTAAGAAACGATCAAGTCTATGAGCCAGGCCATTCACCCCGGTTTGATTATTTCTCCAGGTAGCTTGTATCTTAGCCATAGGGATGTCTATCAGGTGATGGGAATCCAAGGCGGATGAGAAGTAATCCAAGAGAGGATCTCTCTACACTCGATGTCCCCAGGACTCAGAGCGTCCAATTAAGAAATTGAGATCCCCTCCAAGTATCAAATGATCTGATAGAAATAAATTCGAGCCCAGGAGTTTATCCCAAAAATCGAGTCTGTGCTAACAAGGCCCATAAATATTGAAGATTCTGAAATCCATTCCCATATCCGTTGAATGAATGTCAGCTCCGATATGTCCAGCCCCTCCTCAACAATTGAGCAATTTGATAGTACGGGAATTGTATCCCAAAGCAATACCCCCGGATCTTCCATGTGTATCCAATCAAATAAAACACCACCAAGGAAACATTCTCTCAAGGGTAAGGGTAATATCAGCAACAAGACCAAGAGTCTCCTCTAGAAATATTATGTCAAGAGAGTCGGTTGCAACTAACCAACGAAGTGCTAGTTTTTTGTCAGGACTAGCAAGCCCTCGACAATTGTAGGAGATGATATTCATGGAGGGGGTTTAGAAGGGGTTTCTCTTGCTCTAGGCACCCCAGGAATAGTAGACTGCTTGCCCAAAGCTATCTCATCTCCAACCAGACATCGAGCTTTAGAGAGGGAGGATGGTCGACCTTTATGGAGTTTATGCAGGGGGGAGGGTATGATGTCGAGCCCGACATGATCCAAAGCCTAATGCTTGGATTTTGAACGAGTCAAATATCCAGATGTTAGGGTGGCTTGAGTTGTAAATGGGGGTGGAGGCGGAGGGGAAATCGACAGTGAGGGAGGGGTGGGAGAGAAGACTGGGTGAGTGGAAGAAAAATTACAAGAAACCAGGATAGAAGTAGTAGGAATGGAAGCAGAGCCCATACCAATAGATAAAACATATGATAAGGTATAATGTAAAGATGAACTGTAAAGAGATAATGAAGTGAAAGAGATGCTCTTACCCAAAGTGACCGAATCTCTGAAGGCCACCGGGGTTCGGGTTGGAGGAGGTGGGGAGGAGGTCTGAGGGGAGGCCTGCCATGCTTCTTTAGGGTAGCCTGTGTAGAGGCCGTCACATTTGCTATCGAGATTGTCTGTGCTTCTGCCATCCCTTTTGGAGATTCTGTATTCTGGGATTGTTCCCCGTGCAAATGAGCCTCATGTGCCAATGGATCTTTAACTGATGTCTTTTTGCTCACCCTTCCATTTAGGGGGCAATCTTTGAATAGATGCCCCACCTTATGGCATCTCCTGCATCTAAATGGGACTCCCCCATAGTCCAGAATCTGTCCCTCCTTAATGCATTTGTCCACTGGATATTAATGTGTTCCAATAAGCCATCAATGAGATCCAGGTGAGCTAGTATCCTAGCACAAGCCATATGCCCTATGATCTGAATGGAATCATCGAAAGTGAGGTAGGTGCCAATAGCATTCCATATCCACTTGAAAACATCCTCCGTCCATAAATGTAGCAAGAGCCTCGGGAGACATACCCAAATAGGCCCAACATCTACCCTTTCTTGTGTTGGGTCGAACATCGGCGACCATCTCCTAAGAAGTAGTGGCGCTTGGTCGATATGCCAAACTATGGAGAGTACCCAGTTGGTGTGTGCTAGGCAGCTGAACTGAATTTCGAACCATCCTTTAACAAATGTTTGAACCTTTGGGGGGTCTTTCAGGTGATGACCCCAAACCTCTGAGGTCCATTGTTGTAGCCATTCCACACTAAAATGTCTGCATCGAACACGGCCTACAAGCACTTTCTCTGCTATTTACATGGATTCCAATAATTGTGTGTCCTCAGTGAGCTTTAGGAAAACCTCACAATTTCGTAGCTTTAGACAGCTTTTACTCCTTGAACCCCCGAGTATTCTAGTAGCATATTTTTCAGATTCTGAGATAGGTCAAGCAGCCGATGAGATTGGGGGTGCCCTAGTTCCCGATGGGGCTGTCGACAGTATGGAGGTGAAGATGCTAGGGATGGGGCCAATTTCAGTGAAATTGCGCATGGGAGGAGCCACCAAGGCCAGACAGGTAGATGAGATGGGCACTTGAGGAGAAGATACCAAGGGGCGGACTGCAGAGGGTATGCAAGAGATGGACAAAGGTAGGTTCGATCTCCGAACCTCCCCAAGGGTTTGCTCATTAGGGATATTCAGTGGATTTGCAAAGGCTAGAGAGTTCGACAAGAGTAGCTACGAAATGTAGTCAAGTAAAGACGGGGCATCTTCAGGCAAAGTCACAGATGGAATGCAAGAGCCAGAGATGGCAAGAAGGGCTTCAACATCGTTGGAGAGCTCATAATCAAATGAGAAATATCCTGCCATTGTGGTCCTGGGATGTGTCTAGATGGGCACATCCTTCAAGGGATTCATGAAATAATCTATTAGCTCATCCATAACAGTCGTAACCGCAAGTTGCCAGCTGCCTGCAGAGTCGATGTTATAGGAACAGAGGTAAATCGGTGAGAGTAAGTGGTGGTCCAAATCCAAGATGCCTAAAAACCCTAAAACCTGATGATCGTGCCCGATGATGATGAGAGGTGAAGGAAAACGGGGGGATGCAGGGGAGAATCTGTTATGAGGGCAGTCAGTAATGTCGTACTGCGATCTCTAAAAACCGCATAAGATTCCTGCAGTGAAACCCTAATCCCATCACTGTTCCTTCATATGACACCGTGGGATAGAAACAGTCTTTGTCCGGCATTGTATCATTCATAAAAAATGTGATTTTGTGGAGGCAAAGATGCCAGGGATGGGGCCAATTTCAGTGAAATTGCCCAGGGGAGGAGCCACTGAGGTCAGATGGGTAGACAAGACGGGCACCTGAGGAGTAGATACCAAGGGGCAGACTGTAGAGGGTATGCAAGAGACGGAAAAAGGTGGGTTTGATCCCTGGACCTCCCCAAGGGTTTTTTTATTAGGGATAGTCGATGGATTTACAAAGGCCAGAGAGTTCAGTAAGAGCGGCTGCGAAATGTAGTCAGGTAAAGACGTCAATTATTAGTTGTTTGTATAAAGAAGTAGAAATTTCATGTATGAATGTACAAAACAAAGAAGAAGAAATACCATAGTAAATAAGGCCCAAGTGAAGACATAGATGCGATCCTTGATTCATCACAAAAAATAGCTGCTTATAGTGCTTTTGATTATTCTTGTTGCAATAATGAAGATGAAAATAGTAGAAATCAAATGATGGTGGATGGTGAAGTTAAAAGTTTGTCTGTTCTTTGGAATAGACTCAAAGACCATATAATAATGTAAGTCACACATTGTGATTGTAAGCAAATATATAGTGTCATGTTTGACTTGATGTAGTGGTTCTAGACAAATTTTCGGCATGTTCCTATTATCTCCACAAGTGGAGTTTGTAATAGTATTTACCTTAGTTGTGATGTAACCTTGATTAGGAATGTTACACCCATTTAGTTCATTATAATCTACAAGTCACATTGTAATGCAAGTTTTTGGTAAGTTGAAACCACTTGATGTGAAGTGTGTGGTTAGTTGGAAACCACTTGGTGTGATGGTTTGTGGCCATCTAAAAACATTTGATGTGTTGTTTGTGGTAAGCATAAACAACATGAGGATGAATTGTTCCTTGGGAGTCTAATGTAGGGGCATTAGGATCATGGTGTAGGGTAAGCCAACAAAACCCAAAACATGGATACCAATAAGCCAAGAAAACCTATGATGATAATGAAAATGATGCAAGGGGAATTAAAGGTATAGATGCATGTATGAAGATATAATGGTTGAATGAACCATGTAAATGAAGGGCATCCTAATCAATGGTTTTTATTTATATGGATGTCAAAATTTTAGTAATGTTTATAAATGCAAGGTTGGACCATATGTATACTTTTCTTATCATGAGGTGATTTAGTTCATAGTGGATCATGGGGAGACCTTAACTAATCAAGTTCAAGATAAGTATTTGTTGGAGGGTGGGGTGGGTGGGGGGGGGGGGAAGTTTGGATTATGTAACTACCTCTCTCCTTAAGTGGGTTGAATGTTTTGGGGAGTCTATTACATGGCTTTAAGAGGTTGTTAGAACTAGTTTTTCTTGATTGTTTAGTAAATTGGAAATTCTTGTCATTAATGTCAAGTATAGTAATTGATTTCAAGTGATATCAATTTCAGAAGGATCCTGTTGAGTTTTCATGCATGATTATTATGCTATTATTGATGTCTTGTTTGGTTCTATTAAAAGAGTGTTGAGCTTATCATGACTTGGTTTTTTACTAGTATCCTATCTTTGAAGGAATTTTGTTTGTAGGTAACTTGTTCAAAAGAACATGAAAATTCCTAGTTGGATGTACCTCTCAAGGATATTTACAATGGTATATGAAACTTAATATGACTTTCTAGAGGTGAAGAGAAAACATGAGATTGAGATGATGGACTTCAAGGAAGACATGGACCCTAGTGGACCCCAAAAAAAAATTCAACCCTAGATCACATGGCAAGGTGACTTGGAAGATATAAGTGGTCGATGATGATATTGGACCCTATGGTCATCACATGTGGTAGGTATATTTGTATTTTTTTGGGAGGAAAAGTGGGCCTTTTTCGAGAGATATGTGGTAGTGAAACGGTGCTAACGTGGCATAAAAAGTGGTATTAGAGCATAGGCCATGAATTTTGTTGGTGAAAAATATTGCAGAGACTAGGGTTCTGCTTTAGGGGCCAACAAAAGTGTTCCATTGTAGTCTAGTTTGCACTGACATATTCAATATTACGCAATGGAAGAAGGTATCACCTGAAGCACTATTAGGAATTAAGTATATTAATGGTGTTTTAGAAGGTGAGTCGATATATTTAACATGTATACAAAGAAGAAACCATTACAGAGCGAATTGAAGAATCATCACACAGGAGCTCGAATATGGTTTTTTGTTTTTTTTTGTTTTTAAGCAGATAGATAGAATACACATTCATGCATCACAAATATTACACAATGGTTCTTCTACAATTGGTCTCCTCTTATTAATACCACGCCAAACAATTCTTACAAAAATTGATCCACAATATTACAATGATTTGTTTGATACATCAATCCTCCAGAGCCTCAATTACAATTATATGAATACAAGATCAAAACATGAGTATCAATTTCAACAACATGACAAGCCTTTTGTTCATCTTTATGCACATGTACAACTCACATTTCATATTCATTTATAATCTTGGATTGTTGATGCTATAAACCAATCCAATCCCTTCATGTCATCAAACTTAAATCCCATGCCTTGATATGAAAAATTGTAACTCATTCTCGCTTGATGCTATCAACCCTATTTCCATGCTCACTTGATCATTTTCAACACCTTGGTCTAGTTACACTTTTTACAATTCTCGTTTTCTTCTTTGTACTGTTGATTTATGATCAATTTAACCATCCTTTCTTTGGCTTTCATTTTCTACTTTCCATGACTTATTTGTACTAAAAATTGACCAAATAATGAAGGATGCAACATGTTTTATACACACTTGTCTCGCACTCGGGGAAGATTGTTGGACATTGTATAAACCAATTCTCCCTGTGTGTTATGCAACATGGACTAACTACTTATATGATATTCTCTTGGTTGTAATTTATTTTATGTAATTTTAAATCTAAGAATAGCTCCAGCTATTATCTTATATTCAAATTCAACCTTTTAAAAACTATTAATATTTAGCTCTATTTTAGACATACTCCTCTTCTCTTTATTGCTCATCTCCCTCTCATCCCATCATTCTATTTAAGCTGCCTGTGTTTATGCATGTCAATAGAAGTTATAACTCATCTTTTTCATGTGAACAAATACATCTCACATCCCTTACTACTTTTTATAGATGATACCTTTTATCTCATCCCTTGTGCACTTTAATCCTTTAACTGAAATTTGGTGACCAAACACCAAACCTTTTCCAATTGTAGCCCCTTATTTTCATGCTCCCTAGAGAATATGACCACAACAAAAGAAAGATTGCTTAATCCGTGAGGGAACTTAGGCTTGGACCCATGAAAATTTTCCAATATTAATTGTTCAACACTTTCTAAAGCATGCCAAGTGAATCAATTGAAATTGAAAGCAAAGAAGTCAGTTCAGCCCCCATCATGCCTATCTAAATGTTAGCAAGAGGGGGTCCGCAGTTTATCCTATATGCAATTAAATATCCCCTAATACTTTAAAGAACACCTCATGATCATATAATGTAATCAAATTAGATGGAAGATACATTACTCATCCTCTCCCCCGCCTATCCAAAATTTAGCATGGGGGGTCCAAAGTTTTTTGTCCTGTGCGATTTACTATCATGCAACGTGCTTCTCGCTGCATGCGGTTAATCATACCCACTGCATGTCACTCCCGCTATGCACCAATGACTTATGTAATATGGGACATGTCTTGTACATGTTACTGCCACTTGTTATGCCACGTCATTACCACATGTCATTTGAAAAACACTTGGACACCTAGAAAGGGCAAATCCACTTACCATGTGTCACAAATAGAGGGTGCCATGTCATAATATACCACTTTATTAGGTTCCATATACCACTGGAAATATCCGTGGGAGGGACATCCAACCAAGAATGTTTCATGTGCTGTTGAAAAAATTACATGTAGACAAAATGCCTTCAAGGATAGGTTACTCAACAAACAACCAAGTCACCATAAGCTTAACACTCTATTAATAGAAACAACATGACATCAATAACAACATAAGCGTCATGCATGAAAAGTCAACATTCTCCTCTTGGACTTGACATAACTTGAAATAAATGACTATACTTGACATCAATGACAACAACTACCAACATGCTCAACAATCCCCCCCTTTGGCATTGACGCTCTTCAAGGAAGATGTAGACCCTAGTGGACGCAAAAATAGAGGTGGTCCCTATATGACATGGCAAGGTGACTTGGCAGAGATATGTGGAAGATGAAGATGTGGCACCATGTGGTCATGACATATGGAAGGTGGATTTGGCCTCTTTGCGTGGCCAAGTGGCCCTTTTTCGAGTGACATGTGGTAGTGACATGGCAACTACATGGCATAACAAATTGTATAAGAGAATATGTAATGATTTTGATACACACTTGAATCGCACTTGGATAAATTGGACAAATCAGTGCTCCTATTGCATTTTGCAACATGGAATAACTATCTCTCATCTTTGGGGATGTGATCATTCACTAACACCTATGGTTTTGGTTTAACAACAAATGTGCTTCCCAACATTGAGAGATTCTCTGCAACATGGTAGTTCTTATATTTGGATGAGGTTCAAAGATTTGTTCAACTACTTGATTTTCTAAATAACATAGTTTCTTTATCTTGAAAATTCATTCATGTGCTTATATCCATAGTTATTTGATTAAAGTATAATTATGCGATTTTAATTCCACGAGTTAAATATTGGTTTCCAAATTTTTCAATTTTATATTTTAAAAACTCAATAGACATGGAACTTGCAAATATTTTTAATTAAGCTATAATTGTATTTTTCCATAAAAAATTATATGAAATCAATATTTAATAGCTTTCTAAAATATTTTAAATTTTAGTTTTGAGTTACAAACATATTATAATATTTTTAATCATTTTTAAATATTGTATTTGATTGGATTTCACCTTTTTATTATATTTATATATAAATATAAAATATAATGGGATAAATATAAATTATAAGGAAAAAATGGGTGGAAGGTATTAAGGAAGTGATTTGAGGATTAATAAACATATTTTTTCTATTTTTTGACCACTTCCAGTCTAGCAAAGATTTATGCGTTTCTCAGGACATTTCTATAAATGTCTTTAAACATAACATTTTTTCCTATTCTTTGACCACTTCCAACCAAGAAAATATTTATGTGTTTCTCCAAGGCATTTCTATAAAAAAATTTATATGGATAATCTGATTATAATAGCGAACTTCAAAAACATCATAAAACAAATATGCATTATAACACTTTCCCATTTAACCCTTCACTCTAACCAATATTATGAAATATATGATTAGGTCTGAAATTTTTATTTAATATAATTATTATCCAACATATGGGTTAGTTGCTGCACCATTGCAGCATTCCACCTGAACTTTGGGAAGCAATTTTTTTTTCTTTTTTCTATAAAAAATAATATCATCTTTTTCTTAAAAAAAGTACATATAAGATCATTTAAAAAAATATTTACATGACTTATATTTTTGCCATATAACCTATGGTTGCTAAGAAAATAACAACATAATATATTTACAAAAGAGAGTATCCAAAAAAAAAAATTTGTAATTACATAAAATGATAAAGAAAACACAGAAATATTAAATGACAATAGAACGTTGGTAAACAACTTGAATGTGTCACTTTGACATGTTACTTCATAATTAGTTGGCGCCCAACTAGTTTTCCTTTCTTTTGATTATTTCTCTATATATACCATTAATGTTTTTTTATTTGATACGATTTCATATTTGTTTTATAAAATGAATATAATATCATTTTACTAATTTATTATAATTAAGTATAAGCCTAGAATAGTATGATGATTTGTTTAAAATTTGCTTAATATAATTTTCAGAATACCATTGAATTCGTAGAACTTTCTCTTTTATATATTCTTCCACTTATAAAAGTTTGTGACTTATCAAATCAATAGGGGAAAGAGATAAAGTACATTGAAATAATTATTGAAATTAACATCGCATTGTGATGTTAATTTCAAAGTTTTCCGAGCTATGATAAAGAAAAGTCAGAAAACTTTTAATACCTTTACTTACTAGTGTTTTTATAACAAAGTTTTTAAATTTTAATTATAGTTATTTTTACCAAATTCTATACTTATCAGTGCTAGTGAGGCCCACGTTCCTAGAGTATTCACTTAGCATTGGTTGCGTGGGGATGGTTGCACACTTGTAAAAGAGAAACACGATAAATAGATTATAAGATTTCGACAAAGACAGACAAACGAATCATGGGATTTTTACTACATACATTCAGAGGACAAAAAATTACGAAATAGATGAACAATAACTGAATAATAACATCAAAGAAATTTCCTTATTTACATTCCACAATTTGCAAACATTTCACAATTCACAATGTGAACGTATTGAATGGCTATACCAGTGCTTCACACACAAATAAATTACAAACCTTCTTAAACTTTTCCTTTTTTAATATCAAATGAGTATGACATAACAAATACAACAAACTAGGCTGATGTGATGTGGAGGATTAAGTTAAAAGGTTAAGTAGTTGATTTATATATACTATGTCAAATATAATTTTTTTTTATAATATTAATAGAAAAATTTAATTATGAAATTCTGGTTTAAAGGATTTTAATTTTTTATTTATATATATAAATGAAATTGTTTTTTCTTTAATCATGATTTAGAAATAAATCTAAAGGATAATATAATTTGAAAAAAAAAAATTATAAATAAAATTGCTAACAAATATAAATAATATTTGCAAACATATTTATTTATTTTATTAATCAATTTAATCTAAATAATAGAATTTAATAGTTTAAGAAAAAAAAAAAAAATCATTTAAAATAAAATAAAACTATTTACTTTTATCTATAGTATATCATTTTACCATAATCATCCACACTTTTTTATACCATCCAAACACCAAACTTAGATCTCTCTATTCTCTATCCCATACTCTAATAAATCCATCCCATCAAATCCTCTTGATAAATGAGACGATTGTAGTCATTTATTTCTCTAAAAAAATATTGGATAATATTTCCTAACAGAAATAAGAAATAAAAGAACACTAACCTCTTTATTATAACATCACAACACTAACTCACATATTTCCATTCTTTACTCCATACTTCTTTAGTAAATCCATCTCATCCAAAATCAAATATCTCATATATTTCCATTTTCTACTCCATATTTCTTTAATAAATTGACATATTCTACTTAAATAAGCTTTAGTTTATCATTGTAGCTAACTCTACAACTACAAACTCCTTCAAATCATATTTAACAATATTTAACTCGAAAGTAAGTTTATTATTTCATTATATTTATTATGATAATTCAACGCATCTTAAATGATTGAAATCATTTTATAATTAATATACTAATATTAGTGATAATAACATAGTGAATAACAAACCACTCAAATAATTTAGTAAACAATGAAAAATTAATATTTAAATAATTTTTTATGTCCAAAGACGGCAAAGAGCTCTGGCGATTTTCGGTTGCAGCTTCTGTTCTAGGGTTTAACGACCCTCTCTGCCATTCCAGAGCCTGCTCTGGCAGCGCAGTTCACCAGACTGGCTGATCTCCGCTGCAGGGGAAGAGGACTGGCCCGACAAATGCTCGGAGGGGGGTCCACAGGGACCCCATCGTTCAAGAATATTGTAATGCACAAGCAGACAAAAAATGCAGGGCTAAAAATCTCAGGTTATGGAGATAGCAGAGACCCAGAAAATCATAGAAAAGACAAGGTGCAGAAAATGACAGCGGAACATGGAGGGGGCTCCAAGCAAAAGGAAAAGGAAGCAGAAAACAGCTCCCTTGGGGCGGCTGCGAATTCTCAAGATGAGGGCCCGAAGCAGACCCAGACCACAGATGGAAACGGCAAAGAGCAGGAAGGGAAGACTCGAGAACGAAAAGAGGAAGAACCACCCATCACCTCAGGCACCAGCAATGCCCCTCAGGGAGTTTGCAAGCCTAAAAAGAAAGAAGCCCTTAGAGTGATCTGTATAGACCCAGAGATCCAAGCTCACAGGGAGCACATGTCGGAGCATGCGGTCATCTGCAAATTCATGGGGCTGTGGCCCACAGAGCGTGCCCTTTGCCAATGGATCAAACAGCACTGGAAACCCAAAGGTGACATTAACTTACACCTAGGAGCTAAAGGTTTTTTTACAGTTGTCTTTACAAACCTAGAAGATAAAGACAGGGTTTTCGAAGGCGGCCCTTATTTTTTTTCTTCAGCAGGTCTCTACATAAGACCCTGGAAGCCCAACTTTGTCCCTGAAAACAAAACCTTCACTCAGGTTCCGGTTTGGATTCGTCTCTTCTCCCTCCCCATAGATTATTGGGGTTTAAATACTCTCAAGCAAATAGGAGATAAGCTAGGCACTTTTGTCAAAGCTTCTGAAGCAACCATCCAACGCAGATACACTTCCTGCGCCAGAATCTGTGTGGAACTGGACGTTTCAGGCGCCCTGCATGAAGGCATCTGGCTAGAGTTTCAGGACGAAGACTATTTTCAGGCCATTGACTACGAAAAAATTCCTTTTCGATGCAGGAAATGTCACAAACATGGGCACCTTGTAAGAGATTCCCCTCTTAATAGAACGTAATAGGCAGGCAAACCCCAGGTTGAGCAGCAGAATAAAGTGGCATTCACAAAACCAAAAATCGGGCAAAGAGCCAATCGAAGAAGGCCTAATAGACCAGAGGCAGTCCCAAGCGCTTTCCTCAACCCCTTCAAGGTTCTGGAAACGGACACAGAAACAGAAGAAATCAAGGCAGAAGAGAGGAACTCGGAGGGACAAAAGAACCAGCAAGAAAACAACAGGAAGGAACAAGATGAAGGCTCACACAGTCCCAGAGATAATAGACCAGAACAGGAAAGCACACAAGATGAAGACACGGAGATGTTCTACAATGATGGGGGCAATGATGAACAGGAACTAAATGAAGCTCTTAAAAAGGCAGGAGTCAACTTAGCAGCTCTGGAAGAGGACTGGAAGGCTAAAGGCATTGAAAATGTTCCAGATGAAGAACTAAAACAGATAAGCGAACTGTTTATTGCAAGACAAAGGGCTGAACTGGCTAGACAAAACAGAAAACTGGGAATAGCAACAGGATCAGGCAACCACTCCAATATCATCTCCCTCAGCCCAGCAGGCTTTAAACCAAGAAGAAGAAGGGGAAGGAGGACGTCTGGAGAGGTTCTTCATGACTTGGGGATCCTACTGCTGAACTCAGGTAAAATGAAGGCCCTAGAAGCCTTCCCGTCCTTCCATCTTTAAATCTAGTTACCAATGAAAGTAATTTCTTGGAATGCCAAAGGGCTCAACAGCCAAGCAAAACAAAGACTTCTTATCAGGAAGTTCAAAACAGAAAAGCCGGACATGATGTTTATTCAAGAAACAAAATGCTCCTCCTCTCTCATAAAAAGCATCAGTCAAAAATTAGGAAAGCCTCTCGACTTCATTGAAGTAGCCAGCACAGGTTGGGAAGGCGGCATCACCACCTTTTGGGACTCAAGAGCCATCAGTGTACTGGCCTCAGAAGCCACTCATGCCTACATAGCCACGGAAATCCAAATCACAGGTAACTCTGAAACTTATCTCTGCGTTAATGTATATGGCACTCAAAGATTGGAAGAAAAGTTCCATTTCCTCAACACTCTCAGAAGTCTACAATCTAGATATCAGGCCTCTAAAATCATCATGAACGGCGACTTCAACATGATCACCTCCCTCCTGGAGAAGAAGGGAGGGTTAAGAAAACTCAATAGGGACGCAGGGGCCTTTGCTAATTTTATTGAAACTGCAAAGCTAGTGGATGTTCAGCCCTCCTCTTACTCCTTCACTTGGAATAACAGAAGGGGAGGAGAGAACCGGATCGCCTCCCGCTTGGATAGGTTCCTCATTTCAGAGAGCATAGTTCTTGAGGGCATCACTGTTAACTCTGATATCCTCCCTAGTGGTGGCTCGGATCATTGGCCCATCTCTCTAGAGGCTGCCTTCCTGGGCACCCCGAGAAATAAGCCATTCCGTTTTGAGAAATTCTGGTTACAGCACCCCAATTTTGTTCAACTACTAGAGAAATGGTGGCATGAACCATTGAATGTTCAAGGCACCAAGATGTTTAAACTCCAAAGCAAGCTCAAGCATATCAAAAGCAAAATCAAGCACTGGAATATCACGGAATTTGGCAACATTTTCAAGGAAAAATCCATCCTAGAAGGCAAGCTAGAGATAATTCATAAAAGCTGGACCTTGGGCATCATTACTGAGGAATCGAAGGAGTTGGAGAAAAAAATAATGACTCAATGGCACCACAGAAGCCTTCAGGAAGAAACACTCTGGAAACAAAAATCCAGAGTGCAATGGCTCAAAGAGGGCGAACAAAACTCTAAATTCTTCCACCGGTCCACCCTCGACTACAGAAACGCCAACAAAATTCTCAGTCTCAAAAATGAAACGGGCGACACTCTTCACAACCACAGGGAAATTTCCTCGCTTCTGACTGATCATTTTAAGCACATCGCTCAGGAATCGCCTATAGACAGAGTTGATGCCATCAATACTTTAACGCAATCCATCCCCAAAGTGGTAACAAAGGACCAAAATCTTGCCCTCCTCAAAGAAATATCAATGGAGGAAGTGGAGGATGTTGTTAAATGTATGCCTAATGATAAAGCCCCTGGCCCCGACGACTTCACCATCAATTTCTTCAAAGCTTGCTGGCAAACCATCAAATCAGAAATTTGGGAAGTAGTTGAGGATTCCAGACGCTCTAGTACTATCCTCAAATCCATCAACTCCACCTTCTTGGCCTTAATCCCTAAGGAAGAGAACGCCCACACCCCTGAAAAATTCAGACCTATTGCACTCTGCAATGTGATCTACAAGAACATCTCCAAGGTCATTGCTAACAGAGTCAAGCCCATCCTGCCTAATCTCATCTCGGAAGAGCAGTCTCGCTATTTTGAGGGTCGACAAATCCTAGACAATATACTCTTAGCACAAGAAATGGTGCACACTCTTCAGACCAGGAAAAAGGCAGGGATGCTCATGCAGCTCGATCTCTCCAAGGCTTTTGATAAGGTAAATTGGAACTACCTGGAAGATGTTCTTACAGTGTTCGGCTTTGATCAAAAATGGAACAAGTGGATTCTCACTCTAATTAAGTCCTCCTCCTTTTCCATTCTAGTTAACGGTTATCCTTCAGAAACCTTCACTCCGTCCAGGGGCATCAGGCAGGGAGACCCGACCCTCTCTCCCCCTTTCTCTTTGTGATCCTCATGGAAGGCCTAAGTCGTCTCATTCACAAAGCTAAAGAAGAAGGCAATATCAGAGGTCTCTGTCCTTTTCAATCTAGTCCAGCCACTACTCATCAGCAGTTCGTGGATGATACCCTGCTGCATGGCACCCCCACGGTGAAAGAAGCGCTGGCCTATAAATCCATCCTAACTCTTTTCAGCAAAGCTTCAGGTATGGAAATCAATCACGCTAAATCAAAGATTTTTTTCTTCAATACGTACTTGGCAATTCAGAAGCATCTCACAAGCATATTGGGATTTAAAAGGAGTACTCTACCCTCTAAATACCTGGGCACCCCTCTTACCTCTAAACCCTGGCAAAAGCACCACTGGGAAAGCACCCTCGCCAAGCTGGAAATCAAATGCAGACACTGGACTCACAGAGCCCTAAACTTTGTTGGCAGGCTTGACCTAACCAAGGCCATCTTGCAAGCCATTCCCCATTACCTGCTTTCCATCCTCCCTGCCCCCCAAGGCATTCTTCACAGGCTCAGAACAATCCAGAGAACGTTCTTATGGAGAGGTAACGCGGAAAAAAACAAATGGGCCTTAGTTGCATGGAATAAGCTTTGTAAATCAAAATCTTTAGGTGGCCTCAACCTTATAGACCCCTTGACCTCCAACAATATCTGTGGTGTGAAATTATGGTGGAGATGGCTCAAAGAACCTCACCTTCCCTGGGCAAAGCATTGGAAAGAGAAATACACACCCAACTGCAACGAGACGGATCTTATTCGGCTTCAAGAGGTTCCAGAAGGCTCTCCAATATGGAACCTTGCCAAACGGAATCGCAACATTATTCAAGATCATAGCTTTTGGGAAATTCGGAATGGAAACACAGCGCTCTTCTGGGAGGATGCTTCGCAGAAGCTTCCCCGCCTCGCAACGCCAGACTTGGAAAACTACAAAAGAGAAGTTCAAACTGTAGGAAACTACAAAGTAAACCAGTACTGGAGCCAGGAAACCAACGAGCAGGAGTGGAGAATCTGGAATCCCCCAAACTCCCTCAGCTTCACAGCTGAGAGTGCTCATCTTCAGAGCCTCCTAACCATTCTCAACGAACGGAAAATTCGAACCTCTTTAGCAAGTGATTAGCTCATATGGGGGATGAAAGGGACTGGCAGCTATACCCTAAAGGAAGCCAGGACACAATTGGAACAGAATGAGCAAGGGGAAATCCTCCCCTGGAGTACCAAGGTTTGGGACAACCTCTTTTGGCCCAAAATCAAAACCTTCCTCTGGCTCCTTATGAAAGGAAAAACCCTTACTTGGGACAACCTTCGGAAAAAAGGCTTCTCAGGCCCTTCAATTTGTCCCATGTGTAGAAACGAGGAGGAAAATATAAACCACCTGTTGAACTCTTGCAATTGGGCGAACAATATATGGCAGTGGCTAGAAAACATTCTGCAACAATCCAACAGGAACATAAATTCTATCCAGGACACAATTACTCAGTGGCCAGACGACTTATCGAGCAATTACAGGGTAAACAGCATATGGAAAATCATCCCAGGCTTTGTAACCTGGACCATATGGAAGGAACGAAACAGGAAAATTTTTCAAAATGAACAGATGAATTTCGAGTTCTCGTAGATTACCTTAACCGCTAACATCCATGAACTAATCTCTGCCAAATGCTCGCTGCTGTCCGACGCGAATCCTCAGCCCAGGGACCACCGCATTCTGGCCAGCTTTAAACTGGATAATGTAAATAGCGCTCCAACTGCTAGCAGCAATATCAAACCTCTAGATGATCCACTTGGATGGCATAGGCCCTCGGCAGGTTTCCTTAAACTAAACTTTGATGGGGCCTCAAGAGGCAACCCCGGCCCGGCAGGCATAGGGGGAGTCATCAGAGACCACAGGGGGGAAATCCTTTATATTTACAGTCAACCGTTGGGCGAAGCCACTAATAACGAAATGGAATTTGCGGCGATGGAAAAAGGCCTTAGAATTCTGCACATGAACCAGATTGCCAATGTTGTCATAGAGGGAGACTCCGAAGTGGCCATAACTGCAGCGAGGCGAATTTACCACGGCACGCCGGTTAGCAGAGTCACGAAACATTGGCGCCTGGCTCAGGCAACCGAAAACATAGCCATTTTACTTCGCGATATGTAAGGCCTCACCTTTCAGGCGATCAGAAGAAAGGGTAACGCGGTGGCAGACCACCTGGCTAACATTGGGATTGAGAACCCAAACGATCCGAAGGACAGCTGGTGGGACGACATCAAGTGTCCTGACCTTAAGAGAACCTGCCTTCAACATGCCAGAAAGGACATCGCCCAGACAGAAAACGACGACGGAATGGTAACGGCTCTCCAGTTTCCGGCTAACCATCATGCTGACTAAGCACACCACCTTAAATCCGGATGAGGTCGAAAGACACTCGGCACATGGCATTATCGTCAGGCGATGCAGACATAAGGATTTGTACTGCCCCGCGATCTGTTTGGATCCTCAGCGCAGTAACCACAGCAGGACTAAGCCTACCAGGCGGGCTAAAGAAGAGGGGAAAATCGGTTGCATTAATAGCTTTCAATTATTCTCTGATACCACCGTTCTTCCTACTCGCGGTAATAATCACGACACGACTGGCAAGTGGCCCTCCCTCCTAATTCCCCCATCCAACCATCTTCAGGCGCCCGGCTATTTATCTACATCCTTGGCAGATTGGGACAGCAGAGTTCTATCGTATTGCAAGGTGAAGAGTTTGTGCACTGCCAACATAGTGCAAGGTATCACCGTGTCAGGCTCCCAAGCCATGAAAGGTGAAGGCTGTCGCAACCAGCTATAAAGGACCTTCAACACGCTCAGGAAAAGTATGAGACTCAGACCTCGCAGCGCAACAAGCGGAAGTTGGGAGAATTAGAAAGCAGCGTCAAGGAGGAGGAAGCTAAGTTATCAGACCAGCAGTTGGAGAGGGAAGTCGGTTGGCTGCAGGACCCAGGCACCACCTACACTCGAGCTACACAGTTCGTCAGAACAACTCAAGCTGAGGCTTGGAGAATGAAAACTATGTTGGCGAAAGTTCTGACAGAGCAGGAGGAGCAAGATGAAAGAGTCCAGAAGCTCAAACGCCAAATGGACGCCATGGAGCATGATCACATGTGCGTTGTCGAAAGTATAGAATTCAAATTATCTTCACTTGACCAGCAAGCGGATATCATTGGTAAAAAGTTTACGGTGCTCATCAAGCTTATGAGGAATGTGGCTAATGCTGAGGGTTTTTCTGGGGAGACTACTGGTGTTCCTCCGAACGACACTCCGAAGCAGGGGCCCAGCCACCAGCCGAAGTAGGGGCAGTCCCACCGCTGATGGTTGTGGCCACGTTCCTTTTTGCTTCCTCGGTCACTCTCCGTCCAGGTTTTTTACTCTTTGTTTTTTTGTCCATGTACTCAGTTCTCTTCTCTTTGAATCATAGCCCCTCTAGCTTTCAGTTTACTGGTCATCATGCTGTTTCCTCGTGGCCGCCCTGCGTGGTGGGCCGTCTCAATTTTTTGTTTAATGGCTTGGCCGCCCCTGCGTGGTGTGCCAGATCCTATTTGGGTCATCTTCCTTGCCACCTTGTGTGGTGTGCCTGTGTGGAGTTTTGATATGCGTAGCCGCCCTGCGTGGTGTGCCGGTTCATACTTTAGACAAATGCAAACCTTTCTGGCCAGGCGTGCTGTCAAGCTACCCTTGAATCTGCAACATCAGAAGTTTTGTAACATACTCTCCTATTGTTAATACAAAAGCTTATTTACACAAAAAAAAAAATGTTTAAATAATTTTTATATAAAAATATTAATGTTAAGAAGATATCTATAACAATTATTTAATTTATTTTTTTTCCCTCAAATATTTTAATGATATATTTTATAGATTTTTTATCCTAGTTAAAATAATTAAAATAAAAGACAGATACTAAGCAACAATATCTATTACACTTCTTAATATATAATATGAAATATATTTTAAATAAATTTTAAAATTAAAATTATTATTGTTTATAATACATTTCTTAATTTAAAAATAATATATAAAATCTATCTTAATAAATTAAATAATTATTTTTTTATTTTTATTTTTAAATCATCCTCATCACCTAGAATAAATAAGATCAACGAGTTTTTTTCATTAATATATCATTCATATATATATATATATATATATATATGAAAACGATTCGATCATTTCGAACCTTTCGGAGTGAGTTCGAGAGACGCCCTGAAATAAACCAGATAAATCAGTTTTTTAATTATATATATAACTGAACAATTCGATCATTTCGAACCTTTCGGAGTGCGTTCCAGAGACGGAAAACAAATTAACGGCCACCTAATACACGTAACCTCCTATGAAGCCCACTTGGACGACCAAGGGTCGTTGGTCATTGATTGTCGGTGGGGATTCCACATGGAATGTGACACCCGATGGCATTCACCATCCCTCCATGCGCATGACGGTCTTTCATTTGTCCACAAGGGAGGGAGCCATCCACTTCTCACTTTTTGCCCCACTTATTCACGTGAACAACAACACAGTGGCGTCTCCATTTGAGAACTTCCTTTATTTTGGATAGCTATCACCACCGTGAAATCATTAAAATTTCTAACCGCCCACAATCGACATAAATATACACATTCAGCGTTGCCTGCTACCCAGAAAGTCCGATTGCCTGTATTTGCATTGAACTCATCTCATATGTGCGAGTGGAAAACACTAGTTTTGAGCATCGAAGCCTGGAATTCGAGCATGTCTCCTTCAGATATCTCAAATATTACTGATGAAACGGGCTCGATACAGTACGCACGGCCTGCCAATCCGGTGTCCGAGATGCTGCAATGCCCAGTGATGGAGAAGGAATATGAGTATCTGAGGAAGGTGGTGGAACGATATCACAAACATTCCGTTAGCGACGGCCACTTCTCTTCCGTGGTCGTGCGGTGGATTCGAGCAACAGTTGAGGACGTCTGGTCCGTGGTGCGGCGCTTCGACAAACCACAGACGTACAAGCATTTCATCCGTAGCTGCTCCATGCAGGGTGATGGCACCGTGGGGAGTACAAGAGAGCTTCGCGTGGTCTCCGGACTTCCAGCGAAGAGCAGCACTGAACGGCTCGAGATTCTGGACGACGATCACCACATTCTGAGCTTCAGAGTCGTTGGAGGAGAGCACCGCCTGCAAAATTATCAGTCCTTCACCACAGTTCATGAGGCCCCCAACGTGGACAGGAAGAACGAGACCCTGGTGATTGAGTCGTACGTGGTGGACGTGCCGGAGGGGAATAGCCCCAGTGATACGTGCCTCTTCGTGGATACCATTGTTAAATGCAATCTTCAGTCGCTGGCTCACATCTGTGAGCGTTTGCTCACACGTTGCGAACCGAAGCATAAGGGATTGATAGAAGGACACAAGTGCACGCTGCCTCGCTGTTGAGCTCTGGCGACCAGACGGGGTTCAATTATGTGCGTTAATTACCAATTAAGATGCGGAGAATGAATGAATTATGAATTGTATAACCCAATTAGTCCATCGTTTTGAAGGTCGCAGATGCCGGTTGTGTATTAGTAATTCTGTTTGAAAAAATTCATAGGTGAGGAGTTCGATCTTATGAAATCTAGTATCTAGAGGGCAAGATTTTGATAATAAGGAAAATGTTTAGTGTTGGAATTTGCATAAGATTGATATCCAACTATGATCTTTGGAATTTGCGCTGCTTATGAAGCTTCAATTGGCGCACAAGCCACATAGGAGCTTGTATAAAGAAATCTACTTCCTGTCTATTTCGGAAACTAAATTTTAATTTCTTTGTAGCAGCTAACTAATGACCCAAAGTTCTTCCTAAAGAGAGGAACAGACCTTATGGACACCTGGCATGATCAGATTCTAAAACGGTCCATTTCGGAAACTAAATTTTAGTTTCTCTGTCGCAATTAACTAGACCGAAAGTTCTTACTAAATTATCAGATTGTAAAAATGATAGGTTTTTTGAAAAAATGGTGTAAATATATTTGAGAGACTTTGTAGGTTTTTTGAAAAAATGGTGTAAATATATTTGAGAGACTTTGTTTAAATATTTTCAAAGCAATCTCGTGGTTTGAGTGTGTACCTTACATTTAAGCGAAGCAAATCTCTAGCTGAACAATTCAATTGTGTATTTGCTTCGGGGTTTTCTGTGGAGGCAATGAGAGAAGCAAAGTTATTTACTTTGATGTAATCTGAACAAAAGTATACAACAAAGTAGGAGGGTAATAAGAATAAATTAAAATTCTATACATTTAATTCCATGCTTTTATGACATTGATATTTTCAACAAAGTAGGAGGGTAATAAGAATAAATTAAAATTCTATACATTTAATTCCATACTTTTATGACATTGATATTAGTTTTCATTCTTAATGAATGCAAAATTTAAAAAGCACAAATTTCAAATAACTAAGCTATTTTTTCAGTAAATTAAATTATTAATAAAATGAATATCTTTCCTGGATAATTGTGACAAAAAAGGACCAGAGACAAATATATATTAAAATTTATATAATGATTAAAACTTAATATTTTTAATCAATGGATAATTGTGAAAAAAAGACTAGAGACAAATATATATTAAAATTTATATAATGATTAAAATTGAATATTTTTATCAATGATTAATTTTATATAAAAGATTAAAATTTAAAAAAGGTTATTGAAGAAAAAATATATATTAAAATAATGGAAATTTATATTTTTTATTAATAATAGATTTTATAGTTATTATTTCTTGAATACATAATATTCCACTTATTTACTACATAAATTTTTTGAAACTCATATGTAAATAAATTTTATTTGTGAATGAGATGATAAGGTAAATGTGGTCCCCTCCATGGGACAAGGGGTTTCGCTCATTATTCTTCTTCCCCGTGGTAGCGCTCCAAGCTCAAGGGTTCAAGCAGTTGTATCTATCCAACCAAGCAGCATCAGAACCGTATTTGTTCCTTCTGTCTCATAGTGCCAACTGTGGGACCTGGCCTCGACTTGGTATTGTTTCCACAAATGCGTAAAGGTAGCAGAGTCTTTTGGATCGAATCTTGGATCGACAAAAAAACTCATATGTAATAAATTTTATTTGTGAATGAGATGATAAGGTAAATGTGGTCTCATATGTATAGAGACCTTGAAACTCACATATAATAAATTTTATCATGGTACCTTGAAACTCACATATAATAAATTTTATCATGGTAATATTGATGGGATGATAAAGTAAATCTAGTTTAAATGTATAGAGACGGGGATCTAGTTTTATGTTTTTTTAATAATTGGTTATGGGTGCAAGTCTGGGAGGTCGCTTGCCTTACAAAGAGTGTCAAATATTTCAAAATGATTCTTCTCTCCTTTTAATCTACCAAGATTTAAAAATGATTCTTCTCTCTTTTAATTTTCCTTTTTAGTGCATTCTATTTTGCAAATTGAAAAGAATAAAGCCATGAGTAATTTGAACTAGGCATAGATTAAATTAAAGTTGAAGATATCTTTGCAGATGTTATGGCTAATTATCGTTGTTGTAATATCCCTACCGTAATAACTTAACGTAAATTAAATAGTTATGAAATAGTTAAGAGTTAGTTACGAAAATGATTCTTGGTATTCAAAAACTGAATGAGAAACGAATGGAATAGGTGAGGGAGGCTTACAGTTTTTTGGACGTTCTCAGAAGGGGAATGTTTGAACTGTTAATACGGTGGTTTTTTTTAAGCACCGAATGACTTTAACGCCATTTCCGTCAACAAATATTTCTCAATTTGTTTATCAGAATTGGGTCGATTCGGTCAATCCTGCATTTCCTGTTCGTGTTTGATCTATAAGGCTACTCAGATGTTAAATATATTTGATTCGTTCTACTCTGTTCTAAGAGCAAATGAAACTCTCTAGGCTTATGAAGTTTGGTTTGAATTGAGGAATTTGGGATATGTAAATACTGGCCATGTTCTCCATACCATGGAATTGGGGGTTTCTCCTTGGGGTTTTGAGAGTTAAAATATCGAAAAGATTTGATGGGAACATGTCTTCCGGAGATTTGAGGAATGTAAAACATGGAGGGCAATGTGCAAATCAGCTGGAGTCTCCACGGCAACAAAGAAATATGTGTCATTACGAGGTTCTAGAGAGGGTCGACAACGGAACTTATTCGAATGTGTACAAAGGAGGGAGAAAGGAGGACGGTCTAAAAGTAGCCCTTAGGGAGGTGCATGACTATTAAAGCTCTTGAAGAGAGATTGAGGCGCTGCAGAGGCTTTGTGGATGCCCTAATGTCGTGAGGCTCTATGAGTGGTTTTGGAGAGAAAATGAAGACACAGTTCTAGTTTTGGAGTTTCTGCCTTCCGGTCTCTATTCTATCATTAAGTATGCTAAGAGTAAGGGAGAAAATGGTATTCCTGAGGCTAAGGTTAAGGCCTGGATGATACACATCTTTCAATTGGCATGGCATTCAACCAACCCTTGCATGTGGAAATGTGCCTTTACTAACCAAATCCTTGATTATGATTCTTTGCAGGACCTTAGCATTCGCAGTGGTGACCAGTTCCTAAGGAATGTGAAATAAACGTGTGGACATAAAAACTAAGCATATGTAGTTTTCCTCTTAGAAAATTACATGTGAATCTTGTGTGTTAAATGCTTTGTGATTCTAGCTAACTTTCGATGTTTTGAATATGCATTACATGCACGATAGAATTAGCTAATGATGTGCTTCTAGGCACATAGATATTCATTTCTATGGTTTTCTTTTTAGAAAAGCGTGCATACTTTATGATGGCTTTTACGAGGAATCTCTTGAAAAACAAAAATAGAGGTTCTCTCCTTCAAAGACAGATAAGAATAGTGTACATACAAGATCAGGATTCTATACTTGTTTCATTAGAAAAGATTATGTGCATTGAAGTAAAAGTCATGGTGTTAGGAAAAACACATGTTGCATGCACATAAGGGTAGCTATTGTGACTTTGGAAATATGATTTTGTGTGTATGTAGAGAAAGTGATTATGGTAACTTTCTTGAAAATAATAATCTCTTGAAAAGATTGTCTTGTTAGATGAGTTGTGTCGATTTCTTGATTTTGATGCATAAAGGGGGTAAGTTAACCTTGTTATTGTATCTTGATTTTTTATGCATAAAGATGGATATCTATAATACTTCCTTGAAAGGGAAGCATGAGAAACCTTCATATAGGAAGATAGAGAAATGAGGTTATAATGACTTCCTTTAAGAAAGAATTATGCAATTGTTTACATGAAATGTTGATAAAATTCTAGAAAAAGGAATATGTGTAGCATACATTAAAGGGGGGCTCTTATGATAAGCTATTAGATGCATAAAGAATAGTCATTGTGTTCTAGAGATACGTTCTTTGTATGGCTAGAAGAAATATTGGGCCATATTTCTTTAGGAAAATGATATGTGATTACTGTTATGCTCACATAACTATTATCTTAGCTTCTTGTTGAATGAGATGTGTATGCACACAAGATTTGTGTTAGCTTTCTTTAGAAAGGATATATATTCGCATGAAGGAAAAGACTACAAGCTGTGTGAGAATGCTTTATATATTTGCATGCATCAAAAGTAATAGCTAAGGGACTAGTTCTTTTGGTAAAGTTTATGTAAATTTTCATGCAAGAAGATTATAACTGATGTTTTAATTAGTCCCTTCAAAGGAATGCCTTAGTGTTTTGCCCTTTAAGAATATGTGCTTATGCGTAGGGAAATGCTAGTTAATATGATTATTTATAAATGTAATCATGATGTCAATATTGATAATGATAACATGGCAGGTAAAGTTGGATTACTTGCGCAAGGCATAGATTATATTTAACACTGTGATAGGAAAAGGATTAATGGTCCATGCAGATGAGTATGATTTGTGGGATCGTACATTGCTAGAACAATCATGCCATAAGGAACGTTACATGTGGCGGTATGTAAGTAAAGGGTTTCATGGAAACTATATTAGCTTTTAGCTAGTTATGTGACAACTTAATGATAATTCATTGTAATAATTTTATAACAATGGCTAAGGGATGGAATCCCTTATAAGCCATTGAGTGGGGTGAAAACCCTCACGAGCGTTTAATAAAGAGATTAAACGTTTGTTGGTTTTCACCCTACGGGGTTTCTAGGGTATATCGGTATTCAATGGTGTGATTGCCTTTTGTGTCAGTTGGATGATGTTGAATCCTTGAAGATGATGTTTCTTTATTTGGTGTGATGATCATAATGTCCTAGTACGTGATTATTTAATATGGTTAAGGAAAATCATAAAATGGACGGAAGGTTCATGAGACAATTTATGTTATTACACTACCACAGTGGTGGTTAATGGTTATGCAAATGGTTATGCAACTTACTGTCTTTTATTGCAATTTACTTGATGTATTAATGAACATTATATCTAATGGTTAATGAGGAATTGTGGAGTTGTGAATTGGATAATTACTTGTGGGTAATTTGTATAAAAAAATTCTAACTCCCTGCTTTTACATGTGAGATTACCAGGTACGTTGCACTTGTGATATTGGATGATGTTCTCTTTGCAAGGAAAAAGATAAGAGAAGTTATTTGAAGTGATGAAATTTTGAAACACACTCACAATAAGGCGTTGTAGACATGCCAAAACTATATTGTAAAGCATATAATAACAAGGAAAAATATTTCAATCTTCATTAATAACAATAAGAAATATGCAATTAGTAAAACTATGTTTAGGTTTTTATAACAAAAGTTATTAATATAAAATAATTGTTAATATTACTAGAAAGATGCAATTTAAAAAGAAAATTGATAGTCTTTTGTTTTTCCTCCACAATGATGCATTAATAAGCTCTTTTTAATATGTTCAAAAATTCAATTGGTGATACGAACATAGTGTATTTTTGTAATGAATATTATGATTAATCATATATAAATCATTTCCAGCAATATAATTATAAAATATTTAAATTATATTAATAATTAAAAAATAATTTTCAACTTTTAAATAACAATTATATCTTTTTCTTACTTGTATTATATTATTGTACAATTTTATTTAACCAATTTTTAATATAAATAATATATATTTTTGGAAAAATATTATTAAATTTATATATAATAATTATTGTATTTACTAGCAAATTTAATTTATACGGTTGTGCTAGTTTTACTAAATTTGGTGTATATTTTATATGTTTTAATTTTTTAATCTTTCTAGTTTTAAAACTCTTTCATTCATTTTGGAATTAAGATAGAGAATTAAACTCATAAAATATAAACTAATTAGTTTGTATAAGACTTAATTCATATTAAAATTCAAATTCAAAAAAGAAAATTTTAAAATAAAAATAACCTAATAGAAAAATAAATTATGCCCAATCTAAACTTTGCCTATATATTTAAAAAGAAAACAGAAAAACTATAAAATATACCATTCATAAATATAACAAAATATCACAATGAATACATAAATTCCAAGAACAAACTAGAATAAACTTGAAAAGAAAAAGCCACAATGAATTTCAAGGACAAACCAATTAAAAATGAGAAAGAAACACGTGAATTGAATAAACTTGAAAAAAAAAGGCCACAATAAATTTCAAAGACAAACAAATTAAGGTTGAGAAGAAAACACCTGAATTGAATAAACTTGAAAAGGAAAAGCCACAACGAAGTTGAAAGACAAACAAATTAAGATTGAAAAGGAAACCCCTGAATTGAAGAGGTCCAAATGATTACGCTTATGTTGCCAACTACCAGTGAGCAGCAGTTGGGTTATTGTCGTACTATGTCCGTGCTCCAATGTAAGAGAACTAATAAGCTTTGGGATGGGAATTTGTTCAGCAATCAAAATAGTAATGTCTCCTCGGCTCGGGTTCCACTTAGATCCCCACCGGAATATCCGTCCATACGCCAGGTGTAAAGCAGGTGAGCAGTATGATTGAAAAGTATCAGCCTAGTTTCAAAGGCAAGAGAAAGTGAAATATCATATCCGCATTTCGCTATAATTAATGAAGACAGGTGTAAAGCAGGTGAGCAGTATGATTGAAAAGTATCAGCCTAGTTTCAAATATCATATCCGCATTTCGCTGTAATTAATGAATGCCTATGCATTATAGTGAGCACATCGCTATCTCGTCCTTCCCATCCACGTTGCGGACATCATGAACTGTGGTTGGACTGATATTTTTTCAAGCGGTGCTCTCCTCCCACGACTCTGAAGCTCAGAACGTGGTGATCGTCGTCCAGAATCTCGAGCCGTTCGGCGCTGCTCTTCGCTGGAAGTCCGGAGACCATGCGAAGCTCTCTTGTACTCCCCATGGTGCCATCACCTTGCATGGAGCAGCTACGGATGAAATGCTTGTACTTCTGGTGGTTTGTCAAAGCGCCGCACCACGGACCAGACGTCCTCAATTGTTGCTGGAATCCACCGCACGACCACGGAAGAGAAGTGGCCGTCGCTAACGAAATGTTTGTGACATCGTTCCACCACGTTCCTCAGGTGCTCATATTCCTGCTCCTTCACCAGGCATTGTAGCATCTCGGACAGCGGATTGGTCGGCTGTGTGGACCGTATCAAGTCCGTTTCATCCGTAATATTTGAGATATCTGAAAACGGCCACAGCTTTTGGGAAGGAGACATGCTCGAATTCGAGGCTTCGATGCTCAAAACTACTGTTTTCCGCTCGCACATATGAGATGAGTATAATGCAAATAAAGGCAATCGGACTTTCTGGGTACCCGGCAAGGCTGAATGTCTATATATATGTGGGCGGTTAAAAATTGGGCGGTTAGAAATTTTAATGATTTCACAGTAGTGATAGCTATCCAAAATAAAGAAAGTTCGCAAATCTAGACGCCACTATGTTGTTTTTCACGTGAAGCGGATGGCTCCCTCCCTTGTGGACCAATGAAGGGCAGTCATGCGCATGGAGGGATTGTGAATCCCATCGGGTGTCACATTCCATGTGGAATCCCCACCGACAATCAGCGACCAACGAGCCTTGGTCGTCGAGGTGGGCTTCATAGGAGATTATGTGTGTAGTTCGAGTGTTTGAGCCATTGAAGTAAAACATGTAATTAATAGAAATCGAGGCATATAATTCATATGGATGTGTGATGAAGTATATTACTGTTTATGAATTTCATGGTGGAGGAGGAATAGATTTGTTTCAGTTGGCCGAAAGGATGAAGTATGTTACCGTTTATGAATTTCAATGTCAAGGAGGGATACATTTGTTGCAGTTGGCCGAAAGGTTCGCAATGATCGAATCGTTCATATATATATAAAGTTAAAAAACTCATTCATCTTTTTTATTCGCAGTAGTCTATAACGCGACTTTTTGAAAGTTTTTCCGGCGGATTTTTCCGGTCAAAATCCGGCAGCAATTCAATGGAATCCCAAGTTTGATAGCTAGTTTCTGTACAATCATTGGCTCCCAGGGGTTTTTCAGGGCGCTGAATCCAAATATGCAGTTAAAAAACCATTTTAACTGCTAAAAATCAAGATTTAACCTCATTTCTTCCGCCGGATTCCGTCACCGGAATCTCCAAAAAGTCATTATAGGACAACTCCATTATATACTATGTAATGTAATGGAATGGATTTTAAAAAAATATTTATTTATTTATAAGGTAAATTATATATTTTATTTTTAATCATGAAAAGTTTATTAAAAATATTATAATAAACAATACTTTTTTGTTTTAAATTAAAAAAAAAAATAATAAATAAATAAATAAATTTTTATATCACTATATAAAATATAGATTGAAATGTCAAAATATTATAATAACCAAATTTTAACTTTAAAAATAATAAAAAATTATTATATATTAATATATATTCTAAAATAAGTTCTTTTCAACTCTATAATAGAAAAAATAACTTTTTTATTGAAAAGTTAGTATAATTTTTTTATTAAAAATATCTTAATATCTATGGTATTTGTGTGCTTTATTAATTCTGGAAATTATTGAATAAATAATTATTATATATATTATTGATTATTTATTTTTAAATGGATAATTGGAAAATTTATATCGAAAAATTTTAAACAAAATATTATGGTATCTAAGTTTAACTTAATATAATAATTAAATGATATTATAATCTATTTATATTCATTTTATAAAACACATGAAATAAGACCAAAAAGCATTCAGTGCATATATAATTAATCAAAAGCAGTAAAAACTAATTCACTTTTGGTCGAATCTTCGACAGGATGTGGGGAAGTACATAAGATTCTTCACTACTTGCCCCATTGCCAAACCGACCATGAAGAAGTAAGGCCTCTATATTTTGCTTCCTACCCCTAGTCGACCTTGGGAATCTATCTCCATGGATTACATGTTGAATCTTCCTTCTACTAAGCATGGAAATGATAGTGTTTTTGTGGTCATCGACGGATTCTCAAATATGGCCATTATGGTAGCTTGCAAGAAGAATATCAAAGCATAAGCCATTGCTAAACTATTCTTTGAATGAGTGTGGGTACACTTTGGGATCCCACAGTCTATCATCTCAGATCGGGATGCAAGTTCTTCAGTACATTTTTTTCCACTCTTTGGTTGATGTTGGACACCAGGCTCACTATGTCCACAACTTTTCGTCCCCAAACTAATGGCCAGACAGAGGTCGTCAACAGGATGATCGCACACATTCTTCGCATGTACAACTCAAAGCATCCACGCACATGGGATGAGAGCCTCCCCTATATCAAGCACAACTATAACCAGACTCTCCACAGCTCGACTGGACACAACCCTTTTTAGGTGGCTTGGGATTCCAGCCACTATGTCCCATTGATTTGGCCATACCATTTACAACGACCCAGGAAGATTCGACTCATGTACACTCTGAATCCGACAAGAAAAATAGCTTCATTGAGCACATTCAACACATCCGCCAACAGGTCCATGACATATTGGACAAAGCTAATGTTAAGTACAAGCAGCAGCATGATCAACATAGGATGACACACAAGTTCTAGGAGGGCGACAAAGTTTGCCTACATTTGTAGAAGGAGCGCCT
Organism: Pinus taeda; assembly: GCA_000404065.3. Classification (NCBI taxonomy): domain Eukaryota; kingdom Viridiplantae; phylum Streptophyta; class Pinopsida; order Pinales; family Pinaceae; genus Pinus; species Pinus taeda. The sequence continues at coordinate 102,311 of APFE030172160.1, forward strand.
CATTGGGCCCCACCGCAAGATTTGTCTGCTTCAATATGGGCCATACACCATCACCAAGGCTATGGGAGATAATTCTTTTGAGCTTAGCATTCCCCCATTCCTTGGCCTGCTACCAGTTTTCAATGTGGATCACTTTCAGCCATACTTTCCACCATTACTGGACACATCCGACATTGGAGAACAACTCACACCAACAGAGTTAAATCCAGACTGCATGGAACAATTTGAAACTGATCGAATCATGGACATGAAGATCAAGAACACTCCCCAGCGGAAGATCCAAGTGTATCGAGTTGTCAAGGTCATCCAACTCCTACACCAAGGAAAATAGCTCACCAGGGACCAAGTTCAACACAAGTTTCCTCATCTCATGGAGGAACTCAATACAATGGAGACCATTTCTTCCTAAGGGGGGAGGAATGATCCAAGTGTATTTTGGTGGCCACTCGCCTATTCCACTTGGACCCCCACCACTGCCTCTCTCAATTTTTTTTCAGTTTCCTTAATTGTAGCACAACTTACTATTTTTTGCAGTTTTTTGAGTCCTGAACTTTCGAAGTCATTTTGAAGCCCTAAACAACATTTTTTTCGCAAAATACCTCTGGCGATTTTGAAGAACTAGAGGCATTTTGGTAAAAAATGTCATTTAGTGCCTTGAAATAGCTACAGAAGTTTAGGACCCAAAAATCTGCTAAAAATAGTAAATTATGCTACAATTAAGGAAACTGAAAAGAACTAAAAGAGGCAGTGGTGGGGGTCCAAGTGGAATAGGCGGGTAGCCACCAACATGCACTTGTATCATGTTGGATATGTAGTGTTGTGTACATTTTTTACTGTGCACATGATGGATATGTGATGTTGTGTGCATATGGCGTTGTGCGCATGTTGGATATGCAGTGCTGTGTACATATGGTATGAGGTACATGTGGCTTTGTGTACACGTTGTGCATGTGGTATATGTACATGTGATATTGTGTATATGTTTTGCAAGTGATGTTGTGTATAGGTGGTACTGTATATATGTGGTACATGTGGTACTAGTGTACATGTGGTATTATGTGCATGTGGTGTTAGGTACATGCAGTACTACGTATGTGCATTGTGTAGTCGTGGCATCATAACATATGTATTTGTTGTTTTGTATTATGTGTATGTATGCCTATTGTGTCGTACACTCAGTGTAGGTATATGTATGTATTATGTTGTGTTGTATATCAGGTGTAGGTGTATGCATTGTGTGGTGTTGTACATTGTATGGGGATGTATGTGTTGTGATGTAAATTGTGTATGTGTACATGATTGAAGAAAATAAAAAGGCAATGGGTGTTTTTTGGGTGTGGTAACCTATCTAATGTGTGTACAAAAAGAACAAAGGCAAAAGCAACGGTTGATGAAGGATAAGTATCGGTATTTTTTTTCAGTTTTATTATGCATGTGATCTATGATTTTGACTTTTCATGGTTATATGTGATTTAAGATTATGGTTTATGATGATTTCTTGAGATTCATGATTTTAATTTATGATGGTTGAGTATGAGGTAATTGGATGTGATATGCTTATTGATGATGATTTGATCGAACACTTAGTTTGACTTATGACAAGAAGTGAACGATATTTCAATTGTACCTTATTACGAGCTACCAATGAGGTATGATGTGAAGTTATGTGTTTGGTACAGGAAGCACAAAAATTCCTGGTTGGGTGGTTGAAACTGACTGTAATAATTACTAGCGTTATTGAAAAGAATTGAAATAGGCAGCAGTATGTTGGTAAAGCACTTCAGAAGTAGGACCATTGTGGGACACTGGTAACCAATAGCGTCCATTGATTGACATGAGCATGCTATGACCGGTATGATGGTTTTGAGGCTGGTATATGCCTTGGTTTTTGACCTTCTAATGCAAGGAAGCCTTGAAAGGGGATAGATTGCCCATGATAAGGGTGTTGGCGGAACTTGGAGGTTGTGTGACTACACAGAAGAGGCTGACTGGTTTGCTTGAGGGACTATGTAGCAGAGAATAGAAGGTTAGGGATGGATTTGTTTTGGCCATTAGCATTACCAGATGGATTTAGATGCGCATTGGGAGTGTGCCCTAGAAGAATGAGCCAGTAATTGTTCACTGAGAGGACAAGTGGCACAGGATTTTAGTGATGGACATTAGATGCAAATTTGACTTTGGCAGTGGATTCTGAACTTCCTGGGAAGGAGGTGAATCTTGGTATTACTTTGAGGGTGGAGGTGTGAACCTTTGGATACCCTTGTTGTAGATGAAGGCATCACATCCTTTTATTTGTTGGTTGAGAAAATGTGCATGTGTATATGTATGTATTATTGTAAATATTATGTCGAGATGGATTTATAAAGGTCCATAGACAATATGTTTATTTGTTTGGTGAAGCTAATGTGTATGTGTGTATATGTCATTATTATTGTAACACCGTAATGGGTTGTGTTATAAATCTCCAGTAAACGGTATTTTTATCATGTTTTAGCAGTGGCCATAGTAAATACTAAAATGAGCTACGTTATAAAGATCCATCTGGAGTATGTTTTGTTTTCAGCAATCTTATTGGTTATAGGTGTCATTGAACACTAAGGATGGTGTTCCCCCAAGGGAGAGGGTTCTCTAACATACCCTAGTGAAATTTCCATGTAATAAAAGTTAATAAAGATAAAATAATAACCATGGTTAATCAGACACTTATTCCAAGTTGAACGGTGGGAAAAACATCCTAGTGGGTGTTCATTCGGTTTATTATGGCTAAGGAAATTGGCAAAAGCATAGGCTTTGGAAAAACATAAGGCATATTTGGCACATTTATTTATGAAAATAATGGGAATTAGGAGAAAAGGGAGATGAAAGGTCATAGGTTGCATGTGAGGAGGAAAATGAAGGAAAGTCATGGAAATTGAAAAAAATAGAGGCCTCATTGATAAAAATGTTTTTGAGGATCAGTGGGTAGGCTTGGTGAGTGTAAACTTGGTCAATTCAATTTTGGAGCTCTTTCATTATTCTCTCTCTCTCTCTCACTCTTGGAAACTTAGAGTTTTTTTGGAGAACTTGGCATTGGAGAAAGAAAGGAAAACGAAGGTAAGAATAAGGAAGGAGCGAGTAAGGAAGAGTAGGATCAAGCAACTACATCATGATTCTTTGCAGTTATTGATTTGTAAGTGTGATTTCCTTACTATATTTGGCATGCACAGTATTGCATGTGGTTATTTTCTGTCATGGCATGGTTTTTTTCGAGTGTGATGGTGTCTTGATACTAGCCTTGCCATTTCCGGATGGCCTTGATGCGATGGGTTCTCATACTTTGGTTGAACTGGATTGTCGAATGGATTCGAAGCTAAGTGAAGTGGATCTACGAAATGAAAAACACATGGCCTAGTGGTCCGTGAACCAAAATGTGGATCATGGTAAAGCCACTAGCCTAGTAACCCCACAGCTGGATTATGGGTTTTTGTAAATCCAGGATTGTGTGCCTCAATGGGCCTAGGAATCCTTGTTGGTGAATGGTGGGATATATGGTAAAGCGAAGAGTTGGATTTCTCTCCATTGGATCTAGTAGTCCTGGGATGGGATGTATGGTAGACCCTGGAGAGTGGGCCTTGGTGTAAGTCCTATTGATCCCTAGAGCAGACTGTGGATTATGGTAAAGCCTAAAGGCTAGGAGGCACTAAGATTCGTCATGGTGTAGGTGGTGAACCCCAGTAGAATTCATGCTTGTTTGCTTCTTTTGGTTTGTTATGAGTCTCACGCTCATGCTTGGAATATGGAACAGGGTGATTGGCTGAAGAGAGATTTCGCTTAGCCATTCTATGGTTGGGTGGAACGTGTTAGTCCCATCCGTGGTTGGTTTGTACAATCATTAATGAGAAATTAATTCCCTTGTATTTTCATGTGTAAATGTATTGGTTTATATGTGGATTCTATGACTGATGTATTCATGGTATTTCTATCGTTATTCAGCTACTTATGAACATAATTATGATAGTGACGATGTATGTCTCTCCTCATGTTTTAACTTGTAAATGAATGAATAATGTATCTATGACCTAATAGATGATAATGCAGCTAATGATATAAGGGAACAAGGCTTCTTAACGATTCTTAAATAAGTATGAGAACCTTATGCTTAAATTTGTTGATTACACCTGTAGATTCCAGTGATGCCAAGTGCTTGATATAATGTCAGTCCTAGTTGGGGATGGTCAGGCCTAGTCCTAGAGTTAGTTTTTGGTTTACTAGTCTTGTCATCATGTGTTTAATGGATTTTAGAAGTTAGAACAAGTTCTGGGCAATGGTCGGATTTCTGGGCTTGAAAAGTCCCTTAAGTCCCGCAGACTCTAGCACAAGTTGGCTGGAAATAGTCCCTGGATGCAGGAACACATGCTTGTGGGAGCATCCAGAGCTCTCTAGACGTTGGCATGCCCATAACATGGGAGCATCTAGAGTTTTAATATCTTAAAAACTTAGTGGGACCCAAGGGCATGATACCTATGTGGTTGGGATGGCTCCTCGGAGTGTTTTCACTAATGTGGAAGTTATGTTTGATGTGTTTCTATCAATTGAACCTCCTTAGGCACCATGTACTCGTTTTATTTTTTATTTTTTGTTACACTGCCAACAAAGAGTTGAAATTGGGAGCTTACCCAAAAAAAATTCAACGTGGCTCAACAATATCCATGCTCATCACCAACAACGATCAGATCGGCTCTAGGGCTCCACACTCAACAACACCTCCACACTGTTGCAAGGTACTTAATCCATGCCACTCTCTGATCTGCTATCTATGCCATGCATCTTGATTCACACAACCTTCATGTCCTAGGATTCACAACAATCACAAAGGCACTATACTTCACTCATATCCACAACTACCACAATAGGCACAACAATCTGTAGACCTGACTAATGTGATCCATGCTCAATGTCTCTTGAGCAGAATCCAACACAATGCAACAATGCACCAAATATTCTCCTCCTTGTCTACGACTTTTAATGTCTCTTTTATGTGGGATTCATTGTCCTCTCATCAGCCCATACTTTATCATACGACCTTTAGCTGTACTGATCTCTTCAGTTCTAGGAGAAGTGACCATGTGCAACAACGATTGATCAATGACTCTGTATGCAACTCTCACACACTCCAGCATATCATAGGAAAACACTGTTATCTGCGGCTCTAATCTAGCTTACACCAGTATCGAGCCAACCAAAATCTCAGATTTATTCCACAACAATAATCATGGTGTGATAATGAGTGGATCTTTTGCTCTAGAGCGATAGTCCGTGAAACAACAACCTCCAAGCTACCTTCTCAATATTGATCGATCAAACACAACACAAACTCAGCTCTTGAACAACGCTCTCCAATAACACCAACAACTGGGCACACTTCACGTTCCCTTCACATCACCGAAATCTCACGACTCTTGTGATACCATATCAGAGTTGAAGAGTCAACACAAAAGCCTTGCAGATTACATTCAACACGGTTATTTATGGAGTTGTCTATAATGCGACTTTTTGGAGATTCCGGTGATGGAATCCGGCGGAAGAAATTGAGGTTAAATCTTGATTTGTTGCAGTTAAAATGGTTTTTTAACTGCATATTTGGATTCAACACCCTGAAAAACCCCTGGGACGCTTTGATTGTGCAGAAACTAACTATCAAACTTGCAATTCCAATAAATTGCTGTCGGATTTTGACCAGAAAAACCCACCAAAAAAACTTTCAAAAAGTCGCATTATAGACAGCTACATTATTTATACATAAACCCAGTGAGAAAATCTACAAAGATTTCATTGACTTTCATTTATTTTCTACTCTACTAAACTCACTGACTATTTCTACGGACTCACAACGTCATGATTATTTCTAATACCATGGACCAGATGTCCACCGTTTCTCAAAACCTTTGGACAACCGTGGAACAACAATTGTCGTAGCTAAGGGAATGATGTGATATCGTGGCAACACGTCCCTCGAACACTCATATTTCATCCTCCTTTACTCGACATTTTATCATCCAAAATGTCAAATTGAACCATAGTTTGTAACGTTTATTTATTTATTTATACACTCATATTTCATCATCCTTTACTCGACATTTTATCATCCAAAATGTCAAATTTAGCTACAATTTGTAACGTTTATTTATTTATTTTATGTGGTTCACTCCCGAAATAACATTTTATCATCTAGGATGCCGACTTGGGCCACAGTGTGGAACGCCTTTTTTTTCATGTGCAATACACTCTTGACGTTTATCATCCATCATGCCTAATTGGGCGACAGTGTGGAATGTGTTCTTTTTGTTTTTAGTTCTTCATTTTATTGAGGAACGTGTTTTTTTAAATGTGGTTAACTCCCGACAGTGTGGAACGTGTGAACATTTTTTTCATAATGTGGTTCACTCCTCGCATTTATCATCGAGGACCCGAATTTGGCGATAATATGGAACACTTTTTAATTTTTTTTGAAGTTCTTAAATTTTTTTCAATCTTTTTCATTGTACCAATTTGGTAAAGCTATGTCTAATAATAATAATAACAATACTTTTTTATGGTATTTCAAGGAATTAAAGTAGATAATTACATGTCATAGCAGACATTTATTATCGAGGATATCGAAACATGTCATAGCTAGACATTTATCATGAAAGATACCAAAATAGACTGTTATAGCCAGCCAGAAATTTATCATAAAGAAATAGAATATTTTTTTATATGATTAATTGTACCAATTTGATAATAACTACGTCTAATAGCAATAACTACCTGCTTTTCCAAAAAATCAAGATAGATAAATTACATTACAAACAAACATGCATGTCACGGTCATAGCTTTGAACTCACATAAAAAGGAAGAAAACAAAGCGTTCCCACGACACCACCTACACTCACTTACATAGTGGGAAACTTTGGGAAACTTATCATGTTTTTTTGATCCTTCAATTTGGACAAATTCCTGAATTCGAGGCTCGAATGCTCAAAAACATTGTTGTTTGCTGCAGACATCATATCATCACAAATAAAATAACACACATCAATATATTCTATATTATGAATGAGGAAATTACACACATATTTATACAATCAATAGTCTCAAGATAGGAATTCTATCTTAGACGTACAGTAGTGTGGTTGAGAGATTTTCTCAACCACACACTAAACTAGGAGAAAGTAAATTCCTATTATGTAGGAACAAACTCCTCAAATGGAGAATTACAACCATAGACAAGTAGGAATTAATTATTTCTAACTCCCCCCCTTAATGACTACTTGTCATGATAGTCAAATCCACCACCATCAGGCAAATTGCATGTACGGAACCTCCAAAACACAATCTGCCTCCCTCGGACAGATCCACAACTTCTCCGATCTGCCTCCTCTTGCAAATTGTCAAACGAAGATGAGGATTCCCTCGGATCCATTTGAAGGTGAATTGGCGCGATCTTTCCATAAAATTCCCCACCAGTATGGTATTTTGGTGTGGTGGCACTATTAATGGCCTAACAGATGCGCCAGTTGCACATCCTGGCACGACTGTCAGCGCGAAAAGCGCGCCAATCCCCTTCTACTCAGAAAATTAAAAATCATCTGAGTCCGAGCCAGGTTTTCTGCAGTCCACCTGCTCAATTGAGCACAAAGCTCTCGTGTACACTGGGCCACAAAGGCACTTCAAGCCACAGAGGTGATTTTGCCACAAAGGCACCTCAAGCCACAGAGGCGATTCTGCCACAAAGGCAAGCTGGTCACAAAAGCACTTCAACCACAAAGACTTTATAGATGGTTTCTAGCTCACCACGAACCCTCACTTTACAGTGACAAAAGATGATTTCAGGCTGACCATAAACCATTACAAAGTGGTTTTAAGATCACCACAAACTTTTAGATGCCTTTAAAAAAAAAATTACATTTCATTCCACATTTTGGAGTTTCTGGGTACATATAATGACCATTACAACAAATGGACTTGTTTATAACATGCTAGGGAGTCTATTCCACAAACCACACTAATTCAAACAAACATCTACTTTGTTGTCCACTATAAACATTATCGCTGCTCCTTTACCTCATCTGTGAGGGGTCCACTGATAAAGAAACCGGAACATAGGCACTCACAGCCACACGAAGAGAACACAATTTTCCCTTCAAGAACAGTAATTCAGGACTCCACGGTCCAATCCTCCTTCGCATTTTAGTATCCAATTCTCCTGGCATCGCAACAAACTGCCACTTCACCTACTCACAGTACAAGGCTAGTCACTGTTTTCAAGCATACTGCCTCATGCTCGCTAACAATCTGCAACACGGTCTCGATCATCCTCTAATCTCTGATGTAGCTCCAATTGATGTCATTTTCACTGTCATGTGTTCACCATTCCCTGCAAATTTTCTTAGTGTTGGAATGACCAGTTTCAACACACACTCAGAATTGTGACAATAGTTGGTCAGACCAAAGTCGCTTCAATAATAGCATAAAATACCATGACATGAAATACTTATTATGAAAATCAGTAGCATTTACTTCATGTCCAAATAGTAAGAGTAGAAACCAAGTCGCCTTTGCTGGAGGACAAACGGAGAGCAATATGCTTCAATTCGATGACCATCACTCAGGTCACGCAGGTTCTTGTGCATTGACGCCAATTCTTTGCAGATTGATCTCCTCACACACTTCTCCCATTGGGAACTTACATCATAGCGAACATTAAATTTTGATTTGAGAATGAAATACACAAGCTGGTGGCTATCACGGAGTGTTAGCAGATTTACCTTCTTAGCAGAATAAGGGTTTTATCAACACATATTTTGAACCAATGATCCTTCAGCCTTTTCTTCTGCCATCATTTCAATGGCGTCGGTTCGCAACTTCGTAGATCACCTCCGTCTCCTTCTGCAGAAAATCACATCTTGACACTCAGCAGATCCGCTGCTCTCAGGTCAACAAACCTTGCCCATTATTCACCGCAGCGATCTCCTGGACTCTGGACAAGACCCAGATTCTGCAACAGCTCTGTTGAACAAAAAAAATTGCGGCCTCTCTGCAAGGTACTATGACTAAAGAAATGCGAATTATGTTAATCTTCTAACACAGAACTACAAACCAAGCCCTATTATATACAATCTGCAATCCCCACGCAAAATTTTGATCCAATTCCTTCGGCTTGCAAACAACATGGTGCTTCCTAACTAGTACAGTTTTCAGACCGTTGAAGCAGAGATGTTTTCATGCACAACCTTAAAGGCTGTGCCTAACATTTCACCATCTGCGTTTGGAATACCCATCACTTTGTTCTTGGGATATTCATAGCTTCGCAGGCCTGAAGTACTAGAGTAAAAGCAGCCTTGATGGAACGAAGCCAATGACTTTCCACAAGCTGATTTTAACAGTTCTGCATCACCTGAAAAGGAAAGGCAGCCATTAGCTGTGATGCCCCAGTAGAGTGGAACTGTACCATTCGAATCAGTTGCAGTAAATACAGTTCCTGTGCCTCTGTCAAATATCATAAAAGCAAATTGGCCCTGCAGGTGTCCAACCATCTTGCTTGCAGGATATGGCGCGCGATCTCTGAAAGTCTTGTAGGATTCTATGACCAACACAACCTCGTTTATAGACTTTGAAAGCCCATATTGCTGCCTTAAACTTAGCAGATTCTCTAGGGTGCCTTTGAACAGGCCGAAGTAGTCGTCCTTCACAGCAAAAGACCTTGGATGCAGCAATGACTGATTACTGTGTGTAAATGCCATGGTTGTCATTTCGTCCATCTTTACAGAAATTGACTGCGGGAAAGCATCGAGGAAAGAGCTCAGCAAATATGAAGAACTCTTCTTGAGATCAGGACTCGTAATGATCTCTCCACAAGGAGATCTGAGCTCCTCTGGTCCATGGGCCACGGTGCTGTTAAATATCGCCAACATCTTATAATCCTAGGTGATCCTATGGCAGAACTTTTTGCAAAAATTCCTATATACAGTCGACACCAGGAGGAACTACGAACATTAATTTATTTTTCTGCCCAACGAATTCTCCATAGGAAGAACTGATAACAGCTCTGAAGGAGATTTTGGGCCCTCAACATGTTATAGAAGGGAAATCCGTTGGTTGGTCGCAGGCATGATAACAGCACAAAAAGGAAAAGTTGATGCTTTTAGACTGTTACTCATCTTAAAATCTTCACTCGCCCCGACATTGCCTCCCCATGAAACAAAATTCTGATTGATATATTCCACGGCCACCTCAGAGCACAACCTATCTTGACAGAACGTCGGCGTGTTCGGATGTTCCGAAGAATGCAAGTAAAGGAATGATAACTTGAACTCTTCACGAGAGGTCCTCAAAGCGTTCATAAAGCCAGCTGTCTGGAAAGTAGGATGGAAATTGCCATATTCCCTCTCGAACAGATTAATAAAAGCCAAAAAAACCTGCAGGTTCTTCAGCAATACCACCTCTTCTGATGTTGGGTCAGTTACTTCAAATCAAGAACTCGTCACAGCATCCACTATGGAATGCATTTCCTCATCAACATGGACTGTATTCAAATAAAAACCTTCCAGAGTTAAAAAGGTAGATCTAGAGACTTAAGAGGATTGCTTGCAAGGGGGATCTGACCCTTTCCTGCTCTGGGGCTGAGCTTCTTGATCTTGCCATCTGCCATCATCGAAATTCTGGGCATAGCTCAGAGCATCATACTTGAATTTCAATTTCTGGGTCACGACCTATGTTGGCCCTTTGTCTACCATTTTCCTCAGATGCGCCCTCAGTTTCCGGAATGAATGTCTCCAACTGGAAGTATCGTACCCCAAAACCAGATCCCCTTCCCAAGCATACCCCATTTTTCTGGAAATTGTTTTCTTTGCAGAGGTGATCCATCCCCAACTCTAGTCCCACCATTTCCAGAACGAGGTCTCTCTGTTGCCTTCCTCCATTGATCTGCTGCGGCGAAAGGACCATGAACCAGCTGATGAGTCCCAAGATCGAGTCCCCTCAGCGTCTGATCTGTAGCTAAAGGACGAGGAAATCCTCTTCCTCAGCCCCCCTGCTTGAGCTATTTTTTGCTCATCCCTGGAACTAATGGGCAGAAACTCCTTTCCTCCCGCTATATCGTCCCCTTGCTTCCACATTCTCTTGGTGGGTAGCACCTCACACAGGCCACTCATTTCTCTGCTTTCCATTGATATAAAGAAATTCAATTCTGCAGAGAAAATAACAGAGTTCCTGTTGCAACCTTTGCACCTAGATTCGGCGATGCTCACACACTGCCACACAAATAGGTTGAATGCAACACACCCCAGGGGATCTCCACCTCCAGGCTCAACGCAACCACTCAGATTTAGGTGCAATATGGCAACCACTATCCACCAGGTAGCACCCAAACTCTGTCACACACGCGGTTCTCCTTATGCCACCACTCAGCCCGCAGGTTGCTCGGCCTCCCAAACTATACCACCAAAAAGCTTCACAAATGCAGAAATCATAGATCCGCCTGAATCCAAAAATAGAGTCTCTTAATGATGGACAAACTAAACACTAAAAAGACTCTGTTATTTCCTTAGCCCAGGAGGGGCCAAGCCCAGAATGGGCCAGGCCCTCACAGGCTCTGATACCAAGATAAAATAACACACAACAATATATTCTATATTATGAATGAGGAACTTACACACATATTTATACGATCAATAGTCTCAAGATAGGAATTCTATCTTAGACGTACAGTAGTGTGGTTGAGAGATTTTCTCAACCACACACTAAACTAGGAGAAACTAAATTCCTATTATGTAGGAACAAACTCCTCAAATGGAAAATTACAACCATAGACAAGTACAACGAAATGCAAGCAATCGGAGTTTATGTGTACCTAGCTGAAAATACGCGTCCATCATGGGCAGATATAAATTATAGTAACTACAGGGGAGGGATGCTACGCAAAAATAAAATAAGTTCACAATTTGAGACTCCACGCTGTTGTTCACGTGAATAATCCGAAATATAGCCCGGAGGTAGATGACTTCCTCAACCGTGGACAAAACAAAGATAGTGATGTGCATCGAAGGATGATGAATCCCTTCACCTACTTGAGGTAAGTAGGTCTCGTTCTAAGTGGATACGCTGATGAATGTTCCTTGCTCGTGCGCTACACTGGGTATACATTTTAATTTGATTGTTGGACAGATGGGTAAAGCATCATAAAAAGAGCACGGGAATTGGAGGGAGGGAGATAGAAAGATGTGAGTGAGATAGAAAGATGTGGAGAGATTAGAAAAGAATTTTTGGGTTAAAAAAAATCTCGTGCAATTCATTTCTCCATACTTGTTTGAGGGGCAAGATCCCTTCCTCACACATTTCTTTTTGGAGAAACAACCCTGCTGTGAGAGCTCATTTGCTTCAGCATTCTAATTAGATGTACAGTTTACAACCACAAGCCTAGGGATATAATGATACAATTGTTTTTCAATATTTTTCTTTTGAAGTGTTATGGTTATGGATTTATTTAATTAACATTTATTTGTTTTATAATTTTATAATTTATTCATGGCAAACACGATTTTTGGTTTACTCCTTTCATAAATATTCTCAAACCACTAGCATCCTTCATGACTATATATTTATCTCAGCAAAATGTAGATATAGGTCTAATTATTGCTTTTCCTTCTCAATCTTGATTCTAGTTTGTCTTTAAAATCCATATGCACTATGCTATTTTGATATTTTTATAAATTGCATATTGTTTTGGTTGTTTTTGTTTTTTCATTATCTAGGCAAAGCTTAGGTTAGGGACAATTTTTTAGATTTTTTCTTTATCTCATCTAATAACTTTGGTTTCAACCTTTTCTTATAAAATTTGAATCTCTAATCACCACGCAAACCAACAGATTTACATTCTATAAATATAATTTTGATTCTATCATTCTTCAACCCACTCTTAAATCAATTACAAATGAAAGAAAATAAAACAAATAAACAGATTAAATATACTTGGAATTTAGTAAAAATATCTTATTATAATTATTTATAAGAAATTTTTGATCTTTTCCAAAAATATGTATTATTTATATTAAAATTTTGTTGGTTCAAATTGTATAATAATATAATACAAGTGCAGAAAAATAAATTTATTATTTTAAAAAAAATCATTAATCTAAATTAGATGTTACTTAATTTAAATGTTTTAAAATGATATTTATCTAAATGATTTATATATTAGTCAACAAAATGTATCTTTTCCCAGTAAATTACAATAAAAAAAGCTATGATAATATTATTATATCTTATCATTATTAGTTCATATCTTTCTCTTTCACCATGTTTACTTCATATTAAAAAGATATTATTAATTCATCAACATTTTATCATTATTATTTCATATCTTTCTCTTTCACCATGTTTACTTCATATTAAAAAGATATTATTAATGCATTAATTTGGAAAGCTAGAAGCAATGAAGGATGCATATTTTTTTTTATATAAATTGCATTTGTGTTATAATATTACTAACATTGGTTATAAAAAACTAAACATGGTATGGGGTTTTACGCTTTTTGAGCTTTTTGAATAGTTCACTTAGCACTTATTTCATCGAGTGATGCTCACAGGGGTGAAGAAGTGGGATTGAAACTAGTGAAATGAATCACATTGCGTCAATCATGAAGTGGGATTGAAACTAGTGAAATGAACCACATTGCGTCAATCGTCACTTCTGGGGCTTGCATCCGATAACCAAGACTTCCTAGGGGGTCACCCATCCTAGATCGCCTCTAGCTCAAGCATGCTTAACTGTGGAGTTTTCGCCACAACCAAGCTCACTTAGCTTGCTACCCCATTTTGCAAAACCTTAGCAAGTATTGTGCATCATGAACCATTCAAGTAGAGATCTCTTCACTCTTTTTTAATTTTGGGGTTTTACATGGTGCATTATATTAGATATCATTTTTGGGATTCAACTGCGTTAAGTAAGTCATTCACGTATGACAATTTCCATGAGAGGTAGTTGTAACTGACTAATTTGTCATGATTTTTGAATAGTTCACTTAGCACTCATTGCATAGCGAGTGATGCTCACAGGGGTGAGAAAGTGGGATTGAAACTAGTGAAATGAATCACATTGTGTCAAATATAATGCATTGCGTAAAACCCCAAAATTCGAAAAGGGTGAAGGGATCTCTAATTGAATGGTTCATGAGGAACAATAGTTGTTGAGGTTTTACAAATCCGGTAGCAAGCTAAGTGGGCTTGGATGTGGGGAAAACTCCACAATTAAGCATGCTTGAGCCAGAGGCGATCTAGGATGGGTGACCTCTCGAGAAATCCTGGTTACCGGGTGCAAGCCCCGGAAGTGATGATTGATGCAATGTGATTCATTTCACTAGTTTCAATCCCACTTCTTCACCCTTGTGAGCATCACCCGATGCAATCATGGAAATGGAATGAGTGCTAAGTGAACTATTCAAAAATCATGAGAAATTGGTGATTGACGCTATGTGATTCATTTCACTAGTTTCAATCCCACTTCTTCACCCCTGTGAGCATCACCCGATGCAATGAGTGCTAAGTGAACTATTCAAAAATCATGAGAAATTCTACCTCTCATGGAAATGGAATGAGTGCTAAGTGAACTATTCAAAAATCATGAGAAATTGATGATTGACACAATGTGATTCATTTCACTAGTTTCAATCCCACTTCTTCACCCCTGTGAACATCACCCAATGCAATGAGTGCTAAGTGAACTATTCAAAATCATGAGAAATTAGTCAATTACGACTACCTCTCATGGAAATGGTCATACCTCTCATGGAAATGGTCATACATGAATGACTTACTTAACGCAATTGAATCCCAAAAATGATATCTACGATGCAATGAGTGCTATGTGAACTATTCAAAAATCATGAGAAATTCTACCTCTCATGAAAATGGAATGAGTGCTAAGTGAACTATTCAAAAATCATGAGAAATTGATGATTGACGCATTGTGATTCATTTCACTAGTTTCAATCCCACTTCTTCACCCCTGTGAGCATCACCCGATGCAATGAGTGCTAAGTGAACTATTCAAAAATCATGAGAAATTAGTCAGTTACGACTACCTCTCAAGGAAATGGTCATATGTGAATGACTTACTTAACGCAATTGAATCCCAAAAATGATATCTAAACTAAACATGGTTTTCAAAATAGCATACTTATTGTTATTTTTTTTACGAAAAGTAAAATATTTTTAAGTAAAACTCAATTTAAATTACGCTTAACTCCATTCATTTCAGCTAGCAAAACGGAATGTACTAAAAAAAAATAAATGGAAAAGGAGAGAAAAATCATTTTAAAAATCTTTAAAGCTCTTGCACAGCAAGATAACCCCAAACCGTGCCACTGCATCACCAACTCCTAATGAGAAAAACATAAAACAAGAAACAAGAGCCCATTCTTTATACATTAACTCTATTATCCCATCCAAATTACCATACTACATGTGGAGTGAGGAATGAATGTGGGGTTGTTATTTTCTAGTGTGTATTTTTTATCTTTAGTTTTTTCATTTAAGCTAGGAATTCTATCAAATTTTAAGTAATGTATGTACAAAATTTTCCACCATTGTCACATTATTGTCACATTATCTATCTTTTTGTTTATTAAAGGATAATAATAGTAAAATTACATTATGTATTTTTTTGATTTTAATAAATTATGGATTATAATTCCAATCCTCTCTCTTTCACCCATATAATAAATAATTTTTAATAAAAAATTAAACTACCTAGTTTATTATTTCTTTAGAACTTTCATGTTTATATAAACTCGGAATCCAAGAAAACAAATTATTTTTAACATTAAAATCAATCGGTATATAAACTTTAAATCCAATATTAAACCAAAGAAAACAAATGATTTTTAAAATTAAAATCAATTATTATATAAACTTTAATATGTTTTTTTTTAATAATATCACTAGTGATTTCATACATTTTTTTCCTTGCAAATTTTAAATATTTTAAAATTTAACAAATAATCAAATCTAAAATTCAATATTTGTTTGTTTGGCAAGTTGTCTATGATCTTCCAAGCTTGATTTATGATTTGAGGAGCAACCACTCAGGGGAATCTACTAGACCACACCATTGCTAAACTAATTAGAATTTTTAGCATGTCTCCTCTCTTAACAGAAAATACAACCACCCCATAAAATTTAATCTTGGTTTGCCTTGCTAAAGAGCCCATCATCAACAAATTGTGATGATGTACTAATAAAACTTGACCAATCCAAAATTCAATATTAAAATAAATCAAACACATCATTTTTAATAAAACCATCATCAAAAGATTGTGATGATGTACTAATAAAACTTCGAAAAATCCAAAATTCAATACTAAAATAAATCAAACAAATAATTTTTAATAAAACTTTGACAAATCCGAAATTCAATGTTAAACAAATCATTTTTAAACAAATTAAATTTAAAATTTTAGTAATATAATTTTTATTTAATGTTTATTTAATAAATAAGTTTTTTGATGAAGTGTTTTTTCTTAATTAGGAATCTACTTTACATCTTCTCTTTTAAAAATTAAAAATTAACCAATAACGAAATTCAAAATTCAATCAAACAAATCATTTTAAAGTTTTAAAAAAAAATTTTCAAAGTTTTAATATTATATATTTTCTTATTTTAATAAATAATTATTCTGATGAATGTTTTTTCTAATTAATTAATTAAGTTAACTATTTAAGGAGGATATTCATTTTATTAAATTTAATTTAATGGCGTTACTTAGTTATTTCAAATGCGTGGCTTCTTCAAATTTGCATTTGCATTTATTAAGAAAAAAAAAAATCTCTTATCAATTAAGAAAATAAAAAATTAGTATCAATATGATACTAGTATAGAAATCTCTAGTAAGAAATAGCTTTGCTTCTCTGCTCGCCCCTACAGAAACCTTGATGCAAATACACAATTGAATATTCAACTAGAGATTGCTGCGCTTAAAGTTAAGGTGCGCACTCAAATCACAAGATTGCACTCAAACCACAAGATTGCTTTTAAAAGGTTTAACAGATGCTTCAATTTCCTTTTTTTTTCTCAAAGCCTCTCAAGTATAATTACAACAGTGATTTTTTTTCCATGAAGTATAATTACAACAGTGATTTTTTTTCCATGAAGTATAATTACACTATTTTTCAGAAAACAAATTAAAAAAATTCAGGTTTAGACTCTGCTTCAATTTCCGTTTTTCCTCAAAGTCTCTCGAGTATAATTACAACAATACTTGGAAAAGTATAATCACACCATTTTTCCAACAACAAAAAACAATCTATTTTTTTCATAATTTGATCATGCTCCTAGGTGCCCATCGAGTCTGCTTTTCTTAAAGAACTTTCGGTCATTAGTTCACAGCCACAAAAAAACACTACAATTTAGTTTCCGAAATAGGCCGGATGTGCATTTCTTATTAGAAGCTTCTATGTGGCTTTGCAAAGATCATACTTGGACATGAACCCTATAAAAATTCCAAAACTAAACCTTTTCCTTCTTATCAAAATATTGCCTTTCAGATACTAAATTTCTGAAGAAGTTATACTTGCTCACTTTTGAAAACTTTGAAACAGAATTACTAATACAAAACCGACATCCGCAACCTTCAACACGTTCGATTAATTAGGTATTATACAATTCATTCTCCGTGTCTTAATTCTTAGATGGGCTCTGTTAATCAATGCATATGATTAAAACCCGATCCGGGCTCGAGGGCTCGACAACGAGGCAAGGCGCACTTATCTCCTTCAATTATCAATCAATCCCTTAGGGTTCGGTTAGCAACGTGTGGGCAAACGCTCATAGATGTGAGCCATTGAATGAAGATTGAATTTAATAATGGTGTCCACGAATAGGCACATACCACTCTCAATCACCAGCGTCACGCCCCTACACCTGTGGTAGTTTTTTAACTGCTTATAGCGAGGTGCGGCACCACCGAACACTTTCTTTTCACCAATACTTATGTTCATGGACTACTCCTAACCATTTGATACTTAGTTTATTTTTCTTCATCAAGTATTATTATTAGCCTTTATACTAATGAACACTCATACACATTCATTATCCACAACAATTATACATAAACAACACAATTGCAACAGTATAAAGAGAGGGGCAACTCCCTGAATATGAGTCCGTCCGATGTCACTATATTTCAATTTTCATACAATTACAAGTATTACCTTGGAAACCCCAAGTTTCATACATAGACAAATTTCAGACTTTATGTCTTGCCAACGAGCTACCCAACTCATGCATGCCTTGCACGGTGGTCACTCTTACATTCCACACTTAACCAAATTTTCACTTTGGCAGCACCTTCGTGCAGTCTCACATGAACCATTCAACCGCTGGCGGGCGCCTTCATTTCACCTCTCACTCGAGTTCATTTCACCGTCAGGCGGGCGCCTTCGTGCACCCTCCACCTGAGTTCACCAATCGGTGGGTGGGTGCCTTCGTGCAGCCCTCCACCTGCATGTTTAACCGACGAGCAGGCACCTCATGCAGCCCTCCACCCATGCCTTCAACCGACGGGTGGGCGCCTCATGCAGCCCTCCACCCGTGTCTTCAACCGACGGGCAGGCGCCTCGTGCAACCCTCCACCCGTATCATCAACCGTGTTCACCCAGTGGGCGTGCCTTCGTGCGGCCTGCCTACCGAACTTATTCACCAAGACTCGTGCAGCTCGTGTGAGTTTGCCCGGCGGGCGGGCGCATCAACCTGCGGTTCGACCTACGCCTTTACACCTGCTCCTCCACGCTATAACCTGCACCTTGCACCTTCCTAAGATGCTCGAGCTCATCCGATGATCAAATGACTTGCCAATCCATTGTTGCTTCTCCCCAACTCGCACCAAGTATTCATATGGTGGGTGGGTGAGTCGTGCCACCCGGCCAACTCGTTCAACTCACCTAGCTGACTTGCCTTTGGTTGCAAAACTCGTTCAACTCGTGGGTCGGCCCGCTAATCACACAGGACCGCCCCTCATTGTTCGCCCATCTTGGAACACTTCGTTGGTCGGCCCATGGGTAGCTTGCCCAGCTTGCCCATGTGTATAAACTTGCCAATAAACCATCTTCCATGCGCATTTCACATCACATGCCTTCGTCATTTACCTCAGCTCGCCCATCTCGCACGGTGATGTACGTCCGGCCCGTCGCACGGACTGCAAGTCCTTACATCCTCCTCCACCTGAAGTCATTGTCGTCCTCGACAATATCCCCTCCCGGAAATCATCTTGTCACCAAGATTTTCATATTCGAACAGTGTTATCCATGATATCATCTGGTCCACATACTGCAAACATCCCTGCAACATATGTAGAACTACCATCTCCACCATGTGTCATCCCTTCGTAAACTATCTATCAAGATACTCCACCCAATGCCAACATCTGTCTACACACTGGTACCCCTCATGACTCGAACTAGTTGGGTAGCTAATTCAACCATACATCCAAATCACAAAAATGCACATCTTTATGCCACCATCAGTCTTTCTCCGACTTCTGCTACATCTCGGACTCATTAAGAATCTGCTCTAATTCCCATGCTCAGGTCCATGGAACTTCCATCCCATCTGCAAAATGTCCAACCCATGGCCTTGTTGCACAAGAATGTATAACCTCTCCACTGGCTCATACATCTCCATGTCATAACAACCTCTGCACAACATCCTTTGCTTCAGCATTTCCCCATAGGATGTTCATGAGTGACACTTCTACACATGCTCCTGCATCAATTGTCATGCCCGATGTCTCCAACCTGATGTCCATGACTCTAGTTGCCCATGATGTCCAACCAAGTAGACCTCATCCCAACATCTGGTCATCTGCATCCAAGTTTGCAATCTATCATAAAGAAGCCTCCACCAAGACCCCTTTTTAAGGTGGTACAGCCCCTTCCAAGCAAGGTCCCTACACCAACCCATCTCCAAGGTTGTCTATAGAGAAAGGAGGGCCAGGAAATTTCCTCCTTGACTCTCATCCACCCATATATCAAATTGATGTTGTGTCCTCAAGTATCTGTGCACAGCCTCAACCTCCTCACATGTACATCCAAGCTCTCCAAGTTTGCCTTTCATTAATTGAAAGTCATATATACCCATAGCATATCTACAAAACTCCACTATACCAGCTGTATCTCTACCTTCATAATCTCCCTCAACCACTGCTTCTAAAGTAGTACTCGGACTCCCTTCTTTTGCAACTCCATTGTGAAGATCATCAGTGGAAGATGTCTCTGCCAAGTGCTTCAAGATTCGTGAGACCGACCTCTCACTTACTTCCTTCTTCCTCGCTCTTGCAATGAAGTCAATGAACTTCCCTTCCTTCGTTATTTGAGTCATACTCCCAAGTCCTCTTTGGTCCACATCCTCATGCTTCACATTTGGATCTTTGGGATACAAAGTCATAGAATTCATCCTCAGTCTATACCCCATGCAACTCCTTCTATTCATCGGAACCAACATGCTTCTCCCTTTAGCTGTGATCAAGAGAATGTCCCGGTCCACCATTGGTATGGTTTGAGAAAGCTTCATGAAATCTTGCCCCAACACCATAGAATGATCATCCATGTCCACAATCCTCAAGTCCAACTTCCCAACCTACGATCCTACTTTTACCTGAGTGTTCTCCATCACACCAGTAACAACCTTCATGGTAGAGTTGACTGCTTTGAAAGCACTCCACTTCCTCTCCATTTCAGCTTTCTTCCCAAAAGACTTTGCTGCCTTCCTGCTGAAGAAGCTATGAGTAGCTCCAGTATCCACCAAAGCTACAAATATTTTGCCTTTCATGGTTATCTGCACAAAACTCAACTTCAAGGCATCACCTCCTTCTGTCGGCTTTATCTTGTGTCTTACATCAGCAACCTTCTTCAAGAATTTTGCCTCAATAGTGTCCATTGGCTTGTGTTCCAATTTGACATTCCTCCTAAGGTACTTCACTTCCTTGCTTGGTTCTTCTAAGCATTTCGATCCTAGCTCAGCTTGACTTCCTCCAAGCTTGTCCTCCATCGCATTATGCTCAAGTGCACCAACCAAGTGCCCATTGACTACTTCCATAGAACTAAGCTTCCGAACATCCCCTGGATTATCACGGTAGTGAGTTCCCAGTCTGTCAATGTGGTCGAGCTCATCTTGCTCAATTACAACAACCTTCTTACCAAGAAGTTTCTTCCTTATTTCTTCCTCAATCTGCTTGACTTCGGCTTTCACCATGGCACTTTTCTTCCTTAGTCGAGCTCTCTCATCCAAGAGCTCTTGAAGACCAAGACCACTCAGTCGGATCTCCTCATCAAGTTTCCTGAGTTCATCACCCATTGTACTTCTGAATTGGTCCTTGAGTTCTTCAAGTTCTTTCCTTAGTTCCGAGCAGCTTTCCTGAATCTTCATATTCTGAGCCTTCACCAAAACCCAGTCAGAACTCCATCTGCTCACTTGTTCCAACACTTTGTACCAGAAGACCTCACTTGCATTATGGCTAGATTCACCTACCATAGGTTCATCCACCATATTTTCTATTCGGTCTCCTACCAACTTTCACCAAGTTCCCTGCAAAACCGAACTAGCTCTTGTCTCACTTGTATGTGAAACCAGCTTCCTTCACCTGCAAGTACCCTTGTTTCCACTATCACTTCGTCACGCTTCTTCAACTCTGAACCAGCTTCAACATGAGCAACCAATGCTCTGATACCACCTGTCACGCCCCTACACCTGTGGTAATCTTTCAACCGCTTATAGCGAGGTGCAGCACCACCGAACACTTTCTTTTCACCAATACTTATGCTTATGGACTACGCCTAACCATTTGATACTTAGTTTATTTGTCTTCACCAAGTATTATTATTGGCCTTTATACTAATGAACACCCATACACATTCATTATCCACAACAATTATACATAAATAACACAATTGCAACACTATAAAGGGAGGGGCAACTCCCTGAAGATGAGTCTTCCCGATTTCACTTTATTTTCAATTTTCATACAATTACAAGTATTACCTTGGAAACCCCAAGTTTCATACTTAGACAAAATTCAGACTTCGTGTCTTGCAAACGAGCTGCCCACTTCGTGCAAGCCTTGCACGATGGTCACTCTTACATTCCACACTTAGCCAAATTTTCACTTTGGCAGCACGAATCGTTCAACCGTGGGTGGGCGCCTTCGTTTCACCTCTCACCTGAGTTCGTTTCACTGTCGGGTCGGCACCTTCATGTAGCCCTCCACCCGAGTTCACCGTCAAGCAAGCACCTTCGTGCACCCTCTGCAAGAGTTCACCATCGGGCGAGCGCCTTCGTGCACCCTCCACCTAAGTTCACCGTCAGGCGGGCGCCTTCGTGCACCCTCCACCTGAGTTCACCAATCGGCGGGCAGGCGCCTTTGTGCAGCCCTCCAACTGCACATTTAACCGATAGGTGGGCACCTCATGCAGCGCTCCACCCATGCCTTCAACCAACGGGTGGGTGCCTCGTGCAACCCTCCACCCGTATCATCAACCGTGTTCATCCAGCGGGCGTGCCTTCGTGCGGCCTGCCTACTAAACCCGTTCACCAAGACTTGTGCAGCTCGTGAGAGTCTGCCTGGCAGGCGGGCTCATCAACCTGCGCCTTTACTCCTACTCCTCCACACTATAACTTGCACCTCACACCTTCTTAAGATGCTCGAGCTCATCCGATGATCGAATGACTTGCTCATCCGTTGTTTCTTCTCCCCAACTCACACCAAGTATTCATATTGTAAGGCCCTGTAGTCCTTGGCACGATCTCCCGGTTGGCGCGATGGTTTGTTTGGTAAACATGCGACTTCGAAAATATGCGAAGTAGAGCTCAAACTTAAAGTGTGATGGAGACATGTGAAAGTGCGCACGAAAGAAGGAGAGCGACTTGGTTTTATAGGCGTGGGAGCATGGATGGATTACACCCATGGGCCGACCTATACTTGCGATGCGTTAGAATGAAGGCCAACGTGTTAGGAGGGCGTCTTGCGATGGAGTATAGGGCATGGGCAGGTCGGCTGGGTAGCCAAGACCTCATCCAACGCACCATATATATTGTATGCGATGGAGCTCATTTGGAAAGGCAATCACTCAAGCATTCAAGCGAACCTTCAACAAAGAGGTGCAAAGTTAAGGGTCGCAACAAGGAGAAGGCACATGTCGTTATGCGCCCAAGTCTTGGGTAGGTCGCTTAGTGGAACGGTCTTGAATGAAGGCGTAGGGCGAGGAGCGCCCGTTGGTTGAATGAAGGCATGGGTGCCCGGTTGTGCGAAGGCATGCACAGGTTCTTGGGCAGCTCAGGTGAGCACCTGCCTATTGTGTGAAGGAAAATGCGGGGGGTGTCTTGGTGACTCGGGTGAGGTCGCTCGCTCGTCGTGTGAAGGTGAATGAAGGGTGACTCGGGTGAGGTTGCCTGCTCGTTGACAAGGTTCGGTTGTGAAGTTTGGCTAACAGCTCGTGTGAGGGCACGCCCGCCCGACTTGGGCAAGGAAATCTTGGCTATCACATGGAAGTGTGATGATGTTGTAAAATTGGCCAAGTATGAAACTCGGGGTTTCCAAGTATACTTGTAAAGCATTGTAACTTTGTAAAGTTGTATAATATATTATTTAGGTAGATTCATTGTTCAGGGAGTTGCCCCTCCCTTTATACTATGCAATTGTGTTCTTCATGTATAATTGTTGATGATAATGAATGTGTATGGGCGTTCATTGGTATAAAGGAACATTAATAATTACTTGGTTGAGAAACACAAACTAAGTAGGATAAGTGGTTAGGCGTAGTCCATGAACATAAGTATTGGTGAAAAGAAAGTGTTCGGTGGTGCCGCACCTCGCCAAGTGCGGTTGAAAGACTACCGTGGCTCTGACGTCATGACAGTTGGTATTAGAGCTAGTTTGAAGTCTTGGAGGAGTCTTGCAGAAAGCTGGTTGAAGATTGGAAATTGGTGACAGTGAAGCAGGTACTTGCAGGGGAAGAAAGTTGTTGCACATACAAGTGGAACAAGGGCTGGTTTAGGTTGCAGGCATCTTGGTGAAGCTGTTGAATGGTGGAAACTAGATCGCAAAGAAGGACACTATTAACAATCGCAGGTGAATCTCAGGTTGGGTCTAGTCATGGTGCGAAGGATGCTACTATGGCATTCAATGAAAAAGTGTTGGAAAAGATGGAGGACTTAGAGGCTTTCTGGACTAAGAAGATGGACTTGGTCGAGAAAGATCAAGAGGCCAATTCGAAGATGAGGGAAGAGCTCGATAAACTCCGGACTCAACATGAGTACATTGATCTTTTCTATACACAAGTTGAAGTATGAGTCAAGGAGATTGAAGAGGCAAGAGATCGAGGCTTAGCAGAGATCGTGGACTTGCAGAAATCTCTTGACAAAGCTAGAGATGAGATCGCGGTGTTGAAGAAGACCGTGAGGCATAACTCAAGTGGAGGAGTGCCTCTTGTGAAAGTCAAAGAACCAGAATCTTATGATGGTACAAGGAGTCCAAAGACTCTTGGCGACTTTATATGGGACATGGAGCAATACTTGGAACGATTGGGTCTATCTGATGATGAGACAAAAGTGAAGGTAGCTGCTCAGTTCTTGACAAAGGATATTAAGGTGTGGTGGCAAAGGAGGATGGATCAGATTGCCAATGGCAGTGCTGGTGACATTACTTCATGGGATGAAATGAAGAAAGCTTTGCAGACCCATTTCGGTCCTCAAGATGAAATGCGAGAAGCAAGGATGAAGATTAAGTTCATAAAGCAGACAGGGAACCTTCAAACATATCAGCGGGAGTTTGCAAGTGCGGTTCTAGAACTTCCTGACATGGTGAAGAGGGAAAAGGTGTTCAACTTCATCATTGGATTGAAGCCTTGGGCACGTAATGAAGTGAAGAGACAGAAGATTAAAACACTTGAGGAAGCTTTTGCTGTTGTGCACAGGTTGGTGGAGCATTATGATGAGACTTTTAATGATAGGAAGAAGAAGTCCGATAAGCCGAAAGAGAAGAAGAAGGATGATGCTTCGAAATCGGATGATAAGTCAAAGACGAAGAAAGCCTTGAAGTTTTGGATATGTGTTGAACCACATACAGTGAAGAATTGTCTTCTAGATCGAAAGTGGCTACTATTGCACAATCTAATGCAAAGAATGAAGAAGCTTCTATGGGGATGATCCAGATACTTGGTGTTGCTGCTGCTACAGAGGTGATCTCTCAGAGGGATCCTGAGAGGAACAAGTTGGAGTATGTTTGGATGAAGGTTGAGGGTGTTGATATACTCATTATGGTGGATAGTGGGGCTACTCACAACTTCATGGGTGAAGATACTGCAAGAAGGATTGGGCTGAAGTTTGTACCGGTGAAGGCACAAATAAAGACAGTCAATTATCCTCCTGATTGTGTTCTTGGTGTCGCTGAAAAGGTGGACACAACACTAGGTGAGTGGACAGGAATGGTCGACTTCACTATAGTCTGGATAGATGACTATGAAGCTGTGCTGGGAATGGAATTTTTGAAACAATTCGATGCTATGATTGTTCCACATTTGAAGAGGCTGTACATTTACAATGGAAGGGAGGATGTACCCATTGGTGTACCAACCATTGGAGTGACAAAGCCTGATTGTAAGTTGGAAGTAATGCAAATGGAGGATGAAAAGCGGATGGAAGATATGAGTAAGCGGTTGCCCATGGTTGAGACAAAGCTTACCGAGCAGTCATTGATCATGAGGACTCTTTCTGATAGTATCTTGGATGTGTCAAGAAGGCTAGAAGTGGTTGAGGATGATGATGATGATGATGATGATCTATATGTGAGACCGAATGTCCGGGAGGAGGATCGGGTCACTTATCTACAGAGGATGGAGATAGAAAATCCTGATAGATGGATTGAGTTGATTAATGAGGGTGAGCCTTCAGGATCTACTCCCTCCACATATTCTTAGATGGGAAAGAAGTTGGGGCTCATTGTTAGCTGCTCATGGTAGTGAGTCCTTAAAACAAGTTGAGCAGCTATGACTGATGGTGCAGGGATGGTTCGACATCAAGCATCATGACATGTTGCAGATGGGATGGAGTTTCCATGGACTTGAGTATGGGAGAGATTCTTGGTGAGTCCAGGATGTGGCAGAATCCGAGATAGGCTGGTGAAGGCATAAGGATGGACATTTTTATGATTTGAGCGTGGCAGTTGGATTAATCACCCGACTAGTTCAAGTCGTGGGGGCTAGCAGTGTACTAGAGAGATGTTGGCATTAGGCAAACAAGGAGGACAGTTCACAGGATGGAACAACACATGATGGAGATGGCAGTTCTACAAATGTTGCAAGGATGTTTCCAGTATGTGGAGGAGTTGATATCATGGACCAAGGATGAGACAGTTGTTGATGATGATCTTGGTGGATGGCTACCAGGATGGTATGTTTTCGAGGACGACAATGACTTCAGGTGGAGGAGGATGTAAGGACCTGTACTCCTTGGCATGATTTCTCGGTCGGTGCGATGGTTTGTTTGGCAAACATGCATCTTGGAAAATATGCGAAGTAGAGCTTAGACTTAAAGTGCGATGGAGACATGTGAAAGTGCCCATGAAAGAAGGAGAGCGACTTAGTTTTATAGGCGTGGGAGCATGGATGGTTTACACCCATGGGCCAACCTACACTTACGATGCGTTAGAACGAAGGACGACGTGTTAGGAGGGCGTTTTGCGATGGAGTATAGGGCGTGGGCAGGTCAACTGGGTAGCCAAGACCTCGCCCAACGCACCATATATATTATATGCGATGGAGCTCATTTGGAAAGGCAATCGCTCAAGAATTCAAGCAAGTCTTCAACAAAGAGGTGTGAAGTTAAGGGCTGCAGCGAGGAGAAGGCGCAGGTCATTATGCACCCAAGTCTTGGGCAGGTCGCTTAGTGGCACGGTCTTCAACGAAGGTGTAGGGCAAGGAGCGCCCACCTATTGAACGAAGGCATGGGTGCCCGGTTGTGCGAAGGCATGCACGAGTTCTTGGGCAGCTCGGGTGAGCGCCTGCCCATCGTGTGAAGGCAAACGCGGGGGTGTCTTGGTGACTCGGGTGAGGTCGCCCGCCCACCATGCGAAGGTGAACGAAGGGTGACTCGGGTGAGGTCGCCCGCCCACCATGCGAAGGTGAACGAAGGGTGACTCGGGTGAGGTCGCCCGCCTGTCGACAAGGTTCGGTTGTGAAGTTTGGTTGGCAGCTTGTGTGAGGGCACGACCGCTTAACTTGGGCAAGGAAATCTTGGCTATCACAAAAAGGTGTGATGATGTTGTAAAATTTGCTAAGCATGAAACTTGGGGTTTCCAAGTATACTTGTAAAGCATTGTAACTTTGTAAAGTTGTATAATATATTATTCGAGCATACTCATTGTTCAGGGAGTTGCCCCTCCCTTTATACTGTGCAATTGTGCTCTTCATGTATAATTGCTGATGATAATGAATGTGTATGGGTATTCATTGTTATAAAGGAACATTAATAATTACTTGGTTGAGAAACACAAATTAAGTAGGATAAGTGGTTAGGCATAGTCCACGAACATAAGTATTGGTGAAAAGAAAGTGTTTGGTGGTGCCACACCTCGCCAAGCGTGGTTGAAATACTATCGAGGCTTCGGTGTCATGACACATATGGTGGGTGGGTGAGTCGTGCCCCCCAACCGACTCGTTCAACTCACCCAGCCGACTTGCTTTCAGTTGCAAAACTCATTCAACTCGTGGGTCGGCCCGCCCATCACACGGGACCGCCCCTCATCATTCACCCATCTTGCAACACTTCGTTGGTCAGCCTGTGGGTAGCTTGCCCACACGTATAAACTCACTAACAAACCATCTCCCATGCGCATTTCACATTACATGCCTTCGTCGTTTGCCTCAGCTTGCCCATCTCGCACGGTGATGTGCATCTTGCCCGTTGAACGAACTGCAAGTCCTTACAACCAGTGTCTCGTCCTTCCTGTCCACGTTGTAGACTTTATTAACTGTGGTGAAGTATTGGTAGCTTTTCAGGCGATGCTCTCCTCCAACAAGTCTGAAGTTTAGAACGTGGTGATCGTTGTCTAGAGTCTTGAGCAGTTCGGTGCTGCTCTTCGCTGGAAGTCCCTGAGACTACGGAAACCTCTCTTGTACTCCCCACGGTGCCATCACCCAGCATGGAGCAACTAAGGATTAAATATATAAGTCTGTGGTTTGTCGAAGCGCTGCACCACGGACCATACGTCCTCCACTTTTGCTCGAATCCACCGCACGACCATGGAAGAGAAGTGGTCGTCACTAACGGAATGTTTGTGATATCGTTCCACCACATCCCTCAGGTACTCATATTCTTCTCCTTCACCAGACATTGTAGAATCTCAGATGCCAGATTGCCAAGCTGTGTGGACTGTATCGATCCCGTTTCATCCGTGATTTTTGAGATTTCTGAAAACGGCCACAACTGGTAGTTGGGAGACATGGTCGAATTCGAGGCTTGACAAATATTGCTTTTCACTCGAACATGTGAGATCCGTTCAATGCTAATACATTGCAATCAGAATTTCTAGGTACAGGGCAGGGCTGACTATATATATATGTGTGTGTGTGTGTGTGGAGTGTGGGCAGTTAGAAATTATAATGATTCCATGGGAGTGACGGTTATCCAAAATAAAGTAAGTTCGCAAAATCGAGATGCCACTATGCTATTCACATGAATAAGTCGGCAAAAAAGTGAGAGGCAGATGGCTCCCTCCCTTGTGGACAAATCAAGGGCAGTCATGCACATGAAGGGATAGTGAATCCCATCGCGTGTCACATTCCATGTGGAATCCGCACCAACAATCAACGATCAATGATCCTTCATCATCCAAGTGGGCTTCATAGGAGATTACATGTATTATGTGTAGTTTGAGTGTTTGAACCATTACAATAGAATACTTTGGTCGTCCAAGTGGGTTTCATAGGAGATTACGTGTATTATATGTGTAGTTTGAGTGTTTGAGCCATTAAAGTAGAACACGATAGAATACCTTGGTCGTTCAAGTGGTCTTCATAGGATATTACGTGTATTATATGTGTAGTTTGAGTGTTTGAGCCATTAAAGTAGAACAAGGTAGAATCGAATTTGGGGCATATAATCCACATGGATATTTGATGAAGTATAATATTGTTTACGAATTTCAATTTCAAGGAGCGATATATTTCTTTCACTTCGTCTCATTTATAGTTTAATTCAATAATTCAATATTTTATGGAGAGTAAGTATGCTTTAAAAGTGTTTTTGTTCAACTAAAATTTTTTTTGTTAGAAGTAAGGAAAAGTAGTGTGATTTTTTTTTGAATAAGGGTGATGAGTCAGTCTGCATTCCCGATTAGGAACTAGAAATGACTATTCTATGACCATTAAATTATAATAGGTTTTCTCACCTGTGAAAAAAATTTAACATTTCATATAAAATTTCATCCACAAACCATCTCATTTTGTACGAAACAAGCTATGCTCATTTATCATAAAATTAATCCATTATGTATTAAAATTAAATTAGATAAACACTTAAATCAAATTTATTTTAAGAAAATTATAAAATACATTATTTATTTGAAATTTAAACATCTCACTCCATCTTTGATGTCCATCAACTTATAAAAATTCGAAAACAACATTATCGTGAAACAAATTCTAAATTATGGAAAATAATATTCTTAAATAATATACCATCAATAATTAAAAATTAAAATAATTAAAACCAATAAACAAATATATTCCTCAAACAACAATACGTCCATATTTAAATTTAATAAGGGCAAATCAATAATATTCCCAATAATATATATTAACATTAAAATTCTAAGGTGGTAAAATGTGATTCCTCAACAATAATTATATCAAAGCTAAGATTATAATTTAATATTTTAAAAAAATATTATGATAGTAAATTACAAAGCTAAATTATAAAAATTAATATTTTTAAAATATTTATGATAGGTAATTAAATAATTAGTATTTATATATTAATTAAAAAATAATTATATAATTATTAAAAATAAATTAATATTTAAATTGTTAAATTATAAAATTTATTATTAAATAAAAAATTTATTTAAAATTTAAAAATGAAGAAAACATATTTCATATAATGTATAAAAAAAAAACATGTATTTTTAAGTAAGTTACTTTTTTATAAAACTTTATTAATATAGTAAAGAATAAGGCATTTTATTAAAATAGATGTTAATCTATATTCCATAAAAATCGCATGTTAAATAAGCTGAATACAAACAATATTTACTATAAATTCATTATAATTTATTATTATTATTATTATTACTATTTTTATGGTAATTGGATAATTATTTTAAGTAAATTTTATGATTTACTATTATATTAATTTCAAGCAAAATAATATTTTACTCTAGATTTGTACTTATATTAAATATATTAAATTAGTGACTTCCACTTGTAGTCTGTGTTATAGCTTCAACTAATAGTAAAAAAATATCTCTCTTCTTTCTCACGGATTGTTGTTAAACCGCTTTTCACTTTCTATTAAACCACACCTCACTTCTATTAAACCACTCTTCACTTGTTCTTTGTAACTTTGATCTGATACCAAATTGTTGGAAAGACAAAGGAAGAAAGACACAAAATTTAACAAACACAAGAACACACTCTTCTATTGATCACACAAACTTGATGATTACTATGAACACAATGAGAGATTTTTAACCTTTCTCCACTAGTGACTCACTTAAATAACTTTGTCATGCAACCACACACTCAATTTAACTTTATCCAAAATAAAACTTAACTTGACTAGACCCAATTAACCCTCTAATTTTAAACAACTTTCCATAAACAAATAATTAAGTTCTTTTACAAAGACTCACTCTCAAATTAAAAACTTTCAACAAAACCCTATATTTACTAGGTTTAGAAAACACTCTTTTTATAATCTTTGCAAAGCACTTAAATAAACTTAAAAAACCATTTTAATAAAATCCGTTTTATTTTATTTAATAAAACTCAAATCTTTTATTTTAAAAAGGCTTTATAAATTTGTCCTATTAAAATATTCCTTTTTCAAAAGATCGTCACGAATTAGCTACAAACCTTTCGAATACAATATTCGCATAAAATTTTTAAAGATGATTTTTTAACAAGATTATATAGTAGCTTTTTCTTCCGTTTGCATAAAATTTTGAAAGATGATTTTTTAACAAGATTATATAGTAGTTTTTTCTTCCACTTAGTTTAATTATTGAACTTTGACTACATTTGAAAAGAGCTACATTGTAGATACTCTTGCTTAGTGTAAATATAGTTCAGTTAGAATAAAAAAACAATGAAGACAAAGTCATAGAACCATACTTCCAAACCAAAAAAATGCTTCTACCTTATTACACTAAAGGAATAAAAACAAAATGGTATAAATATATTGTTATGTTGCATTGGAAATCGGCTAACTAATTATATATATATATATATATATAACCTCACATCAAATTCTAGTTTTACACAATACTACATTTGCACAAATACAAATGCTAAAGATGAACATTCAAATATGCTAAAGATAAGCATCACAAATATATTTGAATATATTAAACATGAACAAAAATAAACATGTTCTACACAAGTGAAATTAACGCTCAAGAAGAGATTTTTATCCAGCACAATAAACAAACTAATAAATTAAGAAAATGTTCAAGTTGTAATACTAGGCACAATCACATTATTAATTTTAGGTGATATAATTTTCTTTTAATTGTGATTTTTTTATTTGAAGATATTAATTTTTATTTGATTTTAGGCAAAATGGAATAGTACAATTTGACCTTCATTTACATAACTAGATTCCAATATATTGTAAACAAATATAAAAGATTTACATTTGCAGTAATTACCTTATAACCTTTCAAAATGAATAAAGTATTTAACTAGACATATTAAAAATATCATTTAAACAATATAAAATAATAAGTTAACTAACCACTATCTCACTAAATTTGAAAAAAATATCATTAAAATCTAGATTAAAATTTATGTAATCTAAGCGACGTAAAATAATAATTTAGCTAATCATTACATTTTCTAATTTCCTCCATATTTCTCAAAGTGGAATGTTTTATTCACTAAGATAATTTAATGAAATTCTTTAAAATATAATTTAAATCATACTTCCTATATTGCATTCAATAGGAGAATTTGGGGAAATTTTAAAAAATGTATTTTAAATAATGTATAATAGTAATTTTGTTTACCATTACATAACAATATTGTGTGACAATTAAGGATATTTAAAAGAATGTGATTTCAAGTATTTAATTATCAAGATGCTCATGATGAACAAAGTTAACTTTTGAATAAGAACATTTCAATTTATAACAAGTTGGTGGGAATTCTATTGATTTTGAGTCTAGTCCACAAGTATGCTGACTAAAATTGTCATCGTTTTAATAAGTGATAACTTTGAGGTTGATCTATTATCTCAACCATTTAACAATATAAATATTCACATGAAAAATATAAATGAGTGTAATTAAAAATGATATTTTGGAATCAAAATTTAAATGTGATTAATAATAAATTAGTATAAATGTATTAAGACATGTGGTTAGTAAATGTAGTTAATATCTATTAATTGATATTAGTTTTTATATGATATAATTTATTTTTATATGATTTATATGTTATTGAGGATTATAAGGAATTTTTATAATTGTGTTACTTTAAAATTGAAATTAAATATAATTTAAAAATCAAATTATTATAGAACCAAAATATTAAACATTTAAAAATTTTGAATTAAAAAAAAACAAAAATTCCAAAATATTCAACATGAATTTGACACACACGTACACCTTTTTACTTTTACTTGTAGTTGAAAACCTCTATTTGAAGGGATGAGCGGGGAGATTTTTCATGGCGGCTGCTAGGGTTTGAGCTTTCTGTGACAGGCACACGCTCTGTCCCTCTGCAGGCGCAGCAGCGGCAGGCCATTTCTTTAGCTGCCATCTATGCTCATAGTCGCATTTGAGTTTTCCAAGGTGCTGATTCCTCAGCAGGTCTGGAAGTCGTTTTCTCCCGCCTCGAAGCACTGTATCGTTAAGGTCAAGTGCTGACCGACCGCATGGAGGCAGAGGGGTCCAGTTGGGCCCCTACTTTCAAACAGATAGTCATGCAGAAGCAAAAGCAACATAAGAAGGAATGGGTCAGGGTTTCTGGGCTTGACAATAATAAGCATAATAGCAGAAGGAATAAGGAGCAACTTCAAGGGGAAACTGACAAGCCAAACGGAACAACGGTTGGCGCACGCACAGAGAAGGAAAGCCTGACAGGGGCTAAAGACAAAATTCCATTAATAATTAATTCACCAGGAAACGAGAAACGACAAAATGATGAAGAGAGGGATCAGACAGGTGACAGGCAAGGAAAGTCGGAGAAGGAGGGGGAATCCAGTTCAAACCCCAATAAATTCGCTTCATCCAGCGGAGCCTGCAAACCAAAAAAGACCAATAACCTAAGGGTAGTTATAACTGACCCAGAGATTCAGGCATACAGAGAGCATATGGCAGAACATGACACTATCTGCAAGTTTATTGGCATTTGGCCATCTGAAAGGACTCTCTGTCATTGGATCAAACAACATTGGAAACCACGGGGGGATGTCAAGCTTCACCTTGGAGCCAAAGGTTTTTTCACTGTTGTCTTCTCTAACCTAGAAGACAAGGACAAAGTTTTTGAGGGGGGCCCATATTTTTTGGCTTCAGCAGGTCTGTACATGAGACCATGGAAACTAAATTTTGCTCCGGAGAAGGAGTCTTTCACCCAAGTCCCAGTCTGGATCCATCTATTTTCTCTTCCAATAGACTACTGGGGTCTGAATGCACTAAAACAAATCGGTGACAAGTTAGGGACATTTATCAAGGCCTCTGAAGCAACTCTCCAAAAGAGATATACCTCTTACGCCAGAATATGTGTTGAAATGGACGTCTCTGGGGCACTACATGAGGGACTTTGGTTGGAATATAGGGAGGAGGACTACTTTCAGGATATCGATTATGAGCAGATTCCCTTCCGTTGCCGCAAATGCCACGAACATCTGCATTTGATAAGGGACTGCCCTATGATCAGGAAGGAACTAGAGACCGAAGCAGCACAAGCCCACAAAGATACAGACGCCTTCATCAAACCCAAATCCAGATAAAGAGCTAATAGAAGAAAGAGTTTCAAAGGAAACATAGAGAGGAATAACCACATCAATCCTTTTGTGATCTTAGATCCTGAAACTAACTCGGAGGACAAGCACAAAACCCTAAGATCAGGAGAAGAGAATGAGGAAAAAGAAATACCAACAAGGGAAGATATGCATGAAGGGGACCTCAATAATGAGGTACAAATGCAGGAGAGAACAGAGGAGACCGAAGAAGAAACTGATATGCTGACCAGTGATGGCGGCAGTGAAGATCAAGAATGGGAAGAGGCGCTAGCCAGGGAAGGAATGAACCTACCAGTAATTGCTGAGAACTGGAGGTCCCGAGGAATAGAGAACGCATTGGAGGAAGAAATTAGGAAGGTAAACGACCTGTTCATAGCAAGGAAAAAGGCAGAACTTGAAAGGCAGAACAGGAAGCTAGGTGTAGTGAAAGGCAGCAGCCTACATTCAAAAAGTCTTTTATGGAAAACATCCAGCTCAAAACAAAAGAGAAAAAGGTCGGAGAACAAGTGGTGAAGTTCTACAGGAACTAGGCATGATCATGATAAACTCAGGGAAGATGAAGGCGTTAAGCGCCTTCCAGTCCTTCCAATAAAAATCAGTTAAATATGAAGATTATCTCGTGGAATGCCAGAGGGCTTAACAGCCAGACAAAACACAGAATCTTAAAGCGGAAAATCCATAAATATAAACCGGAAATTATGTTTTTACAAGAAACTAAATGCAGCAGCCCCAATATCAACAATCTTTGCAGAAAGCTTGGGAGACACATGGAAGTTCTAGAGAATGTGAGTCAGGGAAGAGAAGGAGGCCTTGCTACTATGTGGGACACAAAGGAAATCCAGATGTTATCGGCGGAGGCGAACAAACACTTCATGGCGGTGGAGCTCCAACCCATAGGTAATACTGGTTCTTTCCTCTGTATCAATATCTATAGTCCTCAGAAACTAGAAGACAAAATAATTTTTTTAGACGCATTAACCAGGCTTATTATTAGACATCCCAGATCTAAGTGTATTTTGGGGGGTGATTTCAATATGATAACCACCCTTTTGGAAAAAAAAGGAGGTCTTAGGAAACTTAATAGAGATGCGGAAGCCTTCACAGATTTCATTGAAACTGTTAAACTGGTTGATATCCACCCCAAAAGTGGCCTATTCACCTGGAACAACAGAAGGGGGGGTGATAGGTTAATAGCTTCTCGCTTGGATAGATTTTTAATCTCAGAAAGCATCATAATGGATGGCATAATAGCGGAATCAGATATCCTTCCCAGTGGAGGATCGGATCATTGGCCAATCTCGCTTATTGTAGAAGTTCAGGGCACCCCAAGGAACAAACCTTTCCGGTTTGAAAAATTTTGGTTAGACCACCCCAACTTCCTCGAGATGGTAAAGAAATGGTGGTCTAAACCCCTGGAGGTGAGAGGTTCCAAGATGTTCAATCTACAAAAGAAGTTGAAAGCAACTAAAGAAAAGATAAAAGATTGGAACAAAACGGTTTTCGGAAATATATTCCAGGAGAAAGCCATTCTGGAGAAAAAACTAGAACAGATCCACAAAGATGGTGCAGCAGGCAACCTTAGTGTCGAAGCAATGGAACAGGAAAAAATTCTTTCTCAGCAATGGCATAAACGTTGCTTTCAAGAAGAGACTCTTTGGAAACAGAAATCGAGAATTCAATGGTTAAAAGAGGGGGAGTTGAATACTAAATTTTTTCACAGGTCGGCTCTAGACCATAGAAGCACTAATAGAATTCTCGAACTGAAAAATAATGCAGGGGAGATACTAAAGAATCACAATGACATATCTGCTCTGCTCTCGGACCACTTCAAATCAATTTCTCAAGAACCACCCATAAACAGAGATGAAGCCATCAAGGAATTAACAGCTGCCATCCCTAAGTCTATTACCTCAGATCAGAATTGGGCCCTATGCAGGGAAATATCTTTAGAAGAGGTGGAGGAAGCGATTAGGAGCATGCCTAATGATAAAGCTCCAGGTCCAGATGGCTTCACCATCAATTTCTACAAGGCCCGTTGGAGCATTGTCAAGCAGGAAGTTTGGGAGGTAGTGGAGGATTCCAGACGTTCAGGAACCATTCTGAAATCCCTCAACTCCACCTTTCTAGCACTCATACCTAAGGTTGAAGATGCAAAGACACCTGAAAAATTCAGACCCATTGCATTATGTAATGTAATCTACAAGATTATTTCAAAAGTCATAGAAAATAGACTGAAGACGATACTCCCTGGTATAATCTCAGAAGAGCAATCGGGCTATGTTGAGGGTAGACAAATTCTCGATAATACCTTGCTAGCACAGGAGATGGTTCACTCGCTTCATTCAAGAAAAGAAGCAGGCATGCTCATGCAGTTGGATCTGTCAAAAGCCTATGACAAAGTAAGCTGGAGATACCTTGAAGCTGTTCTAGGAGCTTTTGGCTTCTGCAGGACCTGGATCAAATGGATACTTGCTCTCATCAAATCTCCTAGATATTCCATCCTTGTCAATGGCGCTCCTTCTGTCCCCTTCACACCTTCGCGGGGAATAAGACAAGGGGATCCACTATCCCCCTTCCTCTTTGTAATTCTAATGGAAGGCCTCAGCCGAACCATTGCCAAGAAGAAAGCGGAAGGTTCCATAAAAGGTCTACAGCCTATAAGATCGCTTCCAGCTACTACTCATCAACAGTTTGTGGACGATACCATGTTACATGGTACACCAACGGTGAAGGAGGCAATAGCCTACAGGCCTATCCTTGATCTCTTCAGCCATGCCTCTGGCATGGAAATTAATTTTTCTAAATCCACTATTTTCTTTTTCAACACTCACCCGACAGTTCAAACTCACCTGTCCCAACCTCTTGGATTCAAGATTGGCTCCCTGCCATCGAGATATCTTGGGGCTCCTCTGACTCTAAAACCATGGCAGAAAATTCATTGGGAGAAAGTACTAGCCAACATGAAGAAAAAATGCTCGCACTGGACGAACAGAGCTCTCAACCTAGCAGGCAGACTCATCCTAACCAAAGCTGTTCTGCAGGCCATCCCGCAATACTTACTTTCTATGCTTCCTGCCCCCAAAGGCATTCTGCAGCAAATGAGAAATATTCAGCGATCCTTTCTATGGAGTGGAAATGGGGATAAGAAGAAGTGGGCTTTGGTGGCTTGGAATAAACTCTGCCTGCCGAAATCTATGGGGGGGCTGAACTTAGTTGATCCAAGGGTGGTCAACCGGACCTGTGGAGCTAAGATATGGTGGAAATGGATTAAGAATCCCACTTTACCGTGGGCTAGGCATTGGAAGGAAAAGTACTCTCCAGACTGTGACACTCAGGACCTCATCAGACTACAGGAAATCCCGGAAGGGTCGCCCATATGGAATCATGCCAAGCATAACAAGAACCTAGTACAGGAGCACAACTTTTGGGAGATTCGTAATGGCAGGCTGGCCATGTTCTGGGAAGATGCATGGCAGCAGTTCCCTAAACTGGATTCACCAGAGCTAACAACCATCAAGCAAACAAGTCAAAATCAGGGAAGATACAGAGTCCATTAGTATTGGATTCAAAATAGTGGGGATGCTAATTGGAGGGAATGGATAAACTTAAATCCTGGGAACAGAGAGGAAAACAACCAAATTTCTCAGCATTTCAGTGAGCGCATCCTAAAAAGAAAGATTCGGAAAACTGAAGAGGATGATAAGCTAAGATGGGGTCTCAAAGGTAATGGCGATTTCTCACTAAAAGAAGCCAGGAACATAATAGAAAAGGA
Organism: Pinus taeda; assembly: GCA_000404065.3. Classification (NCBI taxonomy): domain Eukaryota; kingdom Viridiplantae; phylum Streptophyta; class Pinopsida; order Pinales; family Pinaceae; genus Pinus; species Pinus taeda. The sequence continues at coordinate 140,327 of APFE030172160.1, forward strand.
AGAACAGGCAGAGGTCATGCCGTGGTGGAGCAAGGTTTGGTACAACCTTCTATGGCCGAAGATCAGAACTTTCCTCTATCTTCTGATGAGAAACAAGACTTTAAGTTGGGACAATTTGTGCAAGAAAGGTTTAAAGGGACCCTCAAGATGCCCTATGTGCTTCGTGGAGGAGGAATCCCTGAACCACCTTTTCAACACCTGTGAATGGGCCTGTCAATTATGGAGATGGATGGAAGGGATTCTTAGCAGCTCTGATCGTAATAGAGATTCCATTCACAGTACTGTACTGAATTGGAAAAAAGACTTCTCCAACATACAAAGAGTCAATAGCATATGGAAATCTGTACCAGGGTTTTTACTATGGTCTATCTGGAAGGAACGCAACCGTAGAATTTTCCAAGATGAACACAGGAACATTGATTTCTCTAAAGACAATATAATTACCAACATTCAACATTTAATCCAAACGAAATGCAGAGAGGAAAGAAACGAGAAGCCGACAGCACAGGACTTACGTATATTGAAAAGCTTTCATCTGGAAGGGACCAGCAACATCACTGTTCCGAGACACAGAAGGCAACCATCCTCACAGAATGATAAATGGCAGCGTCCACCGGAAGGAGGTTTGAAGTTGAATTTTGACGGGGCTTCGAGAGGCAACCCCGGCATGGCAGGAATTGGAGGTGTTCTACGCAACCAGCATGGAGAAATTCTCCACATCTATTATAACGCGCTCGGGGAAAGCACAAATAATGAAATGGAGTTTGTAGCTCTACAGCATGGTCTAAGAATTGCAAAATCCATGCGCCTCTGTAACATAATTCTGGAAGGGGATTCATCTCTGGTCATTTCCACAGCTCAAAAAATGCAGCGAGGCACTAAGGCAAACAAAGCCACAAAGCATTGGCGGCTAGCCAAAGTCATGGAAAACATTGCAGAACTCATGGCTGGCATGGAAGGTCTAGTCTTCCATGCGGTAAGACGTCGGGCAAATGGGCTGGCAGACTACCTGGCAAATTGTGGAGTAGACAGTTAGGACAGGGGGTGGGACAGTTGTTGGGAGGAGGTGGACTGCCCGAACTTAAAAACATGATGCGCATAGTTGGCACAACAAGACTTAAACGATACCGACCGGGCCTGACCGACAACGGTTTCTTTGTTTGGTACCGTAAAATGAAACTTCGGGTAACGGCTGGGGTTATTATAACAGGAGCTGGACGACTGGACAATTGTGGCGGTGGTCATCATGGCGAGGGAGAGCCAGACATGGGAACCATCAACGTGGTTCATGCCACGAGAAAATCCGTAAAGACCGTTTGGGGAGAAAGGACAACTGCCTCAACCCTGATAGGAAGGCAATCAAAAACATTTATGTGATTGCATGGGAAGGATTTGAGAGGTGTGCGAACACCCTCTGTATTAATAACAATAGTACCACCACTCTGGATCGGAGGGGAGATCATTTTCTGGAAAAATCTATGGCCAAAAGCTATTTAACCGGAAGTCATGGCTCGGTTTCCTCCATCTCATTCCTTAGCTCTGCTAGCAACCATAACCAGCCTGTTAGCAGAAGTGCTCACCGGGAGAATTTCAGAGGGAACAGTATGGATGCAGGGAGCTGCAGATGCGCTGTGGCCAACCGAGAATTACGCATAGCGCAAAACATGTATGAAACAAGAGCCTCAGCGAGAATCAAATGCAAAATTGCAGAGATGGAGGCTGAGGTGAAACAGGAAGAAGCGCAAAAACAGGGAGGAGTCGCTGCGGGGGAGGTTGATTGGCTGACTGACCCGGGTACGCCCGCCAAAAGAGCAACTCAATTTACTCGCACTAAGGCGGAGACCTGGAGAATAAAGACTCTCCTGGCAAAAGCCCTGGAGGTTAAGGAAGATGGGAAGCAACGGACTGGGAAGGAGCACCCCGCTTCGAAAAATCAGTCAGCTGATCCTCCTGAACACCATGAGTCATTGGAGCGTAGAATAATCGCAGTACAGGAGGGGGTGGAAGTGGTCAACAAGAAATTGACCTTGCTCATCAGATTGCTTCGGCAGACTCTGAGCCCGGATCCCCTTGTGCAGGGAAAAAGGATGAAGGAGGCTCAGGATTTCCACTCCATGCAAGAAATGCAAGCCAAAGTAGACAGGCACATTCTGGACGTCAGCTTAGATGCAGCAAGTTGGATTGGAGGCTTTCCGCGCTCTGGCGAGCTCCCCTAGTCCTCTGTTTTTCTCTGTTTGGTTTCTTCTGTTACGGCTCTATGCCAGTTTATCTTGTGTCTTTCTTTTCACTCTGTTTTATGTACCATCTTCGGCCCTATGCAAAGTACATATGTTATCTGTCTATGTCCCAGTTTTGACAGTGTCGTGGTGATCTCTCTCTGTTTTCAAGAGCAAGCTGCCATGCGTGGTGTGCAGCTCGATTTTGGAAGCCCCGCGTGGTGTTTATTTTGGTTCTGGAAGCCCAAAGCTGGTTGACAGTGAGGTTGAAATGGCCATATAAGGTTTCCGTCTGCCTTGGCAGACTTTTTGTAAAATACTTTGTTCTTTAATATAGATACTTCTGATTTACAAAAAAAAAAAATTGTTATTATAAATATTATTTTTTAACAGATTAATCCGTTATTAAAATAAATACTATTTATTAAATTTATTAAAAAATTAAAAATTAATATTTTACTAAAATTATTATTAAATTCTCGGATGCGGGTGTTTGACATGGCCTTAAATTCGTCGGGACATGGGTGGGGCGAGGCAGATCGCCACCTACCCACAGAGTATAGAGTAGTAAAGAATGGTAAGGCAATTGGTGCATGGCATGCGCGTACAGCTCGGTTTATCGGTTCTCATTCCAGAGGTTTCGGCTCTCAAATCATATCCAACGCTATGGTTTCTCCCTCCGCACGCTCTAGCCTACATCAGAAGGTGAGGTTCATCAATGCAAAAGTTATGTAAGGAGCCTCCCGAGGCGTGCCAAAGGAGGATAAGGCCAGGAGATGTCTCTGGGATGCAAGGAATTCGACATTGCTGTTTCATTTGATTTACTCTCTTGCCTCTGGTCTCACTTCTAAGTTCCAGTCGCCTGAGGGGAACTTGGTCATTCCTAAAGTCTCTCGGAACTTGCGGGGGAAGCCTCCTCTGTCGCTTGGCTCGACCCTCTTCGCAGAGCGGAATCTGTTCGTCCTCTCATTCCTTTGTGGTATTTCGAGCTGTTATTTTCATGTCTTTGTCTCTGTGTTTCATTTCCTTAATTATGGACTCGTTTTTGGTATCGGGTGGGGGGATGTTGGCTCTGTTGTAGGAAGGTATTTTTCAGGGCTCGCATTTTCTCTCTAGGCCAAGAGGCTTTAGCTTTACCGCTGGCTCCCTTCCTGGAATTTGGGTCTCTGCTGTAGAGTTTGTCTATTTTGGAAGACAAGTTGCTGCCACTCCGCAGTTCTTGCTATTGCTCCGCATTCCTGGATTCCCATTGTTGCTCTATCCTAGATGCCTCGTTTACGCCAAAGAATGGGGTACCGTAGAGGCCAGCAGAAGCGCGCGCCTACCAGTTCATCGTCTGACTCTCCTTCCCTCTCCAGTGAGTTGGCTGTGGGCCGCTACCCCAGCACCCGCAGTGGGAGAGGGCGGCTCCATTCCACCAGCCCTCTCGGCCCAGGATAACTGCTCATTTATCGGTGGCTTTCCATGAAGACAATCAAACAGAAGACCCTGGTACCCTTCCGAGGGACTCGAGGGCAATCTGTGCTCCAACTTCATCCCTCTAGCTGGAGGTTGGAAATGCGCCTCGACAGGATTTGAATGTACAGGTTCGTAGCGCTCAGGATGTGGTAATGGTTAACCCTGGCCCCTCTGTTCAAAATGCTTCTCAAGCAGGGGATTTTCCAAATTATGTTTGGTGCCGTATCGAGGAACAGTCTCCTAATGACTAGTTCGTTCACCCAAGCCTCATCTTTTTTGCAGTGCGACCTTCACCTCTGGGAAAGTTTGTAAGGCAAACAGTTTAGTGGTTTTCTAGTGTTTTCTGGCATTTTTGTTAATTTTGTATTTTCATGGGAATCTCAGTCCGGTCCCCAGCATGGGTCCTGAACGCAGGCACATCACTACCAACAGACAATATTCTCATCTGCTTTTTTTTACAGTTCCGCCTCTCATCACTGCAGAGTGCCGACTTCGGTCACGTTGTAATTGTACCTCCTTACTTTGTTAATAGAATTAGTCTATTCAGAAAAGAAAAAATAAAATAAAATAAAAATTATTATTAAATTAATTTTATATTTCATGATTTTTTTTACAAAATATACATACAAAATATGTTGATATTACTAAATTTTTGAAGAGTTAGTTATTCAAATAAGTGTTAAATGTATGTTATCATTCAATTCATTAAAATCACTAAATTTGGTCTATACATACATTACCATATTTAAAGTTTATACACAAAATTCCTAACCTAAAAAACCTTAATACAACTAGTGGCTTAATTAATTATATATATATATATATATATATATATATATATATATATATATATATAAGTGTGTAAATTTATTTATTTTATTTGATGTAAATTTATTTTAATAATTTTATTCAAAAAAAATAAAAATAATAATAATTCTATTTTTTTTAGCTCCACCATGTTCAATCAAAAAATGAGTTTTTAAGAATATTTTAAGAGATTAAAATTATTAAATAGACTTAAATACAATAAATAAAATCAAATATTTTTTTAAGATGTTTTCAAATGGTATAAATTTCATAAAAAATCATTATGATAATTTACAAAATTTAAAAACAACATTAACTACCCTGAATGGGGGTGGCTAACAATAAGATGTTGGAGACTGGAGGGCTAGCCTATCACCCTAGCCCCTTCAAATACATTTAAGAGTTGTAGCATGGTTAGGGCATCCTAGACACTACATATGTGATTGATCCTTTCCAAAAAAAAATATTATGATAAGTCTGTGTATTGTTCATAGCTTTGATTGGAGAATGTCTAATCTTCAACCTTTAAAGTATGTTCTCGTCCATTCCCAACCACAGGTGGGATTACTCTTTTGGGCTATCTAGAATGGATGGGTCTACATGTGGAGAAACATTTGTAAATTCTAGTGCTCCACATCTTCCTTTTCCTAAATTGAGGTTTCCTTCCTTAAACAATGGAGCTTAGGAGCATTGTGCCTACATGACTCTTCCTCTTTATAAATTGAGGTTGCCTTCCTTAAAGAATGGAGCTTAGGAGTATTATACCTACATGACTCTTGGCTTGATTCATGTATACAAATTGATTTGGTTCTCCTAGGGGAAGATGAATGGTGGATTAGTTATTGACTATATATGTTTCGAGGACATTATCTACTAGATTATGTGGCTTTCTCCAAATTTGGCAGCGATAGCTATAGAAGTAGCCAGCCTGTCTTCAGCATAGGTGAAATTCGCCATTTGAGCATCATGGGTTGATTCCATTAAAGTACTCTGTGTTCCTCCTAACTACATTTTTACTTATTTAAGCCATGTAACTATGAGTTGAAGTTTGGTTTGTTTCATTTTATCACTTGCTGGCCTGCATTGCAACATGTTTTGTGTTGCATCTAGACAAAGAGTGACCATTCCCAAGAATTTTTTCATACCTCTCTGTTTCCATGTCATGTTATCTTGTGTTTGCTTAGCCTGCCCTGTTTGTTCAACAACTTACAAATTATTCCTCTCTTTGGTATTCTCCTTTTCTTTACCTTTCCTCATGGACTGTTGGGCCTTACCTTATGTGTTTGGTTTTTTTTATTAGTGCATTATGTCGAAAAAATACATCTAGAGTTTCTAGGACATGGTGGTTGTGGTCCCCAGGGTACCAAGCGCAAGCACATGCACACAAGGCTAACACTATTTTTCATTCAGCTACCCCTCCAAAAATTAGCCCATAAATTTACCAACTCTAGACCCTGACCACCCATGATCGTCAAGATTTCTTAGATCATCAAATCTTAGAGGATAACCATGGTAATACTAAGGGAATGCAATACTATAATATTAACGTATAATTTTGAGAAATGGAATATCATATTGTGTTGATTTTAAAATATGATTAATTAAAAAAAGAAGAGAGTGATTAGGAGATATATACAAATAATACTGTTTATAATAAATTATTATTTGAAAAAAAAGATATAGATAGTATAATATATTTTAATAGTATTATTTAATTTAAAATTTAAGTGCAAAAATTAAAAGGAGAAAACCTATATATAAAAGAGAGCACACAAAAATATAGTAAATTAAAAAATAAGTAATATTAATTCAATGATTCCTAGTAATATGACATTTTTCTTAACTAAATTAAAAAATTAAAAGATATAACTAATTTTGAGTTATATTATATATATATATATATATATATATATATATTATATATAATATATATATATATATATAGATATTATCTTAATTGTTGTTAAAATATTTTGTAAATAACTATAGAGATTAAATCTTTATTTATTTTTAATAATTATTAATAATTAATTTAATTTATCAATATATTATTAATCAAATTTTTGTAAATTTAAATTTAATAAAACTTAGAAATTTAAACAAATAAAATAACTTAAACATACTTAATAAATAAAATGCCTACCATTACTCCCGGATGCGGGTGATTGACAGGTATACAGGTACGATGGGGGCGCACAAGGGGGGCAAGTGGCAGCCCAACTGCGCCAGGTGTAAGTGTCATGGGCTGGAAAACTGGCCTCGTACAAACCTCTTAATGGCAGCATTACCACTGCCTTCCCTGCTCCTGGTTATTGGTGCGATGGCTGTCAGTTTGATCCTCACTCCCGCTATTCCGACGCATGCCTTCGGCTCCATCAAGGCTGTTGTCGTGGGCGATTCTCCAAGTGATAGCTCTACCACTTGCTTCGTTTTGGCTCTGGTGCAGGCTGGGAGTTCTTCCCTGTTAATCTGTCTTTGCTGGGCTTGAAACGCCTTCACCATCTTCGGCTTCCATTCGGCTCGAGTTCCTAGCGCTGAAAGCTTTAATCGGGCTCAGTCTCGGTTTTTCTTTACGCACACGCCCCTCAGTCGTTTCTCCGCCCTCCCTCCTCCGTTTATCAGTCGTAATACCATAAATGCGCCGAGAGAAAGGCTGAGAATGGGGAGTAGATGCGGCGGTTCACGTGGTCGAGCCACCCACCAGCAATCCTCCACCACTCTGGACCCCTCTGCGGATGTGTCGGACTATCCAGCCACCAGAAGTGGCAGGGGTAGGGGAAGGGGGCAAGCGAGAGGCGGAGTCTGTGTGCATCACGCGCATCCCACTGCCCTCTTCCGCATTCCTTATTCTATGGCAAATTCCTCCTTCATCGTCTATGTGACAAGTGAAAAGTGTGAGAATGCCATGGGTTCGGGGGCTGTTCAACATGGGGTTCCTGCAGAACAGAGGTTGGCAAGTCAATTTGCTACCCTGTGCCAAGTTACTGGAGGCATTTCTACTATGAATACTAAAGCCAATGTTGGCCCAAGCGAGCCAGCGGGAGGAGAGCCTTCAAGCTCAGCGGCCCATTCTTCTGACTCTAAGGACTCAGAACAATTTGGGTGCTGAATTGTTGAGGAACAACCGACAACCTCAGATGAAGATTGAATCAGTCGGCGCCTCTGGGATTTTTGTTCAACCACCGAAGAAGAAGTTCACCTCCTTTTCGATTTACAGTGTTCATGCCTGTTTAAGGTCTCTGTCTATTCTACAGGTCGGAGTCTATTTATGTTTTTGTTTATGTAAAAATCTGTTATTGAAACAACATTGTTTAACTCAGTCCGGTATCGCTGTATGGGTCAGTTTTTCGAGTCTTTCTGGAATGATCAATGTTCCTTGAAATTAAACACTCTAATGTAAGTCATTTTTCTAGTTCCACAGTCAGGATGTAAAGAATTTTTTGCTCTATGCTAACTTCATGGCATGAATTCTCGAAATTTTTTGCTCTATGCCAACTTCATGGCATGAATTCTCGAGGCAGTTGCCTCGCTGTAACATTTTCGTACGAATATAGGAGTAGACCAATTGAGAAAAAAAAAATGACTACCATTACAATATCGGTATCCTGCTATCCATTATATCCATATCCTTCAATATCATTTACATTATATTCTGTTTATAAATTTTGTTTCTTTAAATCATTTTCAAATCATGATATCCATATCCTTCATTATCAACTTAAAGGTAATTACTTTAGATCTCATTTCATTTTATCATTATTATCCTTTCATTTTATCATTATTATATAAATAATTTCGAAAAGATAATTTCTTACTGTTTTTTTACTTTATTTTTAATATCAATTTTAAATATTTCTTTTATTAAATTTAATTTTGTTATTATCCTTTCTCTTCAAATTCCAACCATCTTTTTCGCTTTCAGAATATAAATATACCAAATCCACTTATAGACTTTTTACTTTTTACATTGTATTTGAAATGATTTTTTATTTTTTCCTTTCCCAATATAAATATACCAAATCCACTTATGGATTTTTTACATTGTATTTGATTAAATTAAATTTTGTTTTTAATATTTTTCTTTAAATTCCAAACATTTTTCGAAAATGTAAAACGGTTAATATAATTTAAATTTCGCTTTTAAAACTTTCTTGCGTATGCGTAATATGTCCGTCCTTTTCACTTGTCCTTTTGGAAAACTAAAATATAAACCAAATTGCTTTACTTGACTCAAAAGATAAATATTTTTAAAGCGTCTTTATTTTGCTACCAAAACCAATAGTCAAGATGAATATTTTTAAAAAGATCTTTATTGTGGTACTAAACCACTTTATTTAATTAAAAAAATAAATAGTTTTGAAAACATTTTTAATGTCATAGATTACATCTTTCTTATATTTCCATTACACATTTGTCTCGTCAGCTCAAACTATAAATTGCAATATTGAATTGTGAAAAAAAAGTCTTCCTAAAAACATAAATATATTATATTCCATATAGATATATATATATAATATATATATATAATATATATATATATATAAAATTGCCGAAGTCACTACTGCAGCGGAGATTAGGCAAATTCAAGCACGTTCATGCATTAATTTGGTGGAAATGTCATTTCTCAATGTTGAGTGAATGGAAGTCACGTAAGCAGAAGAACATGCACGGCATCCGGTGCCCCGTTTGGATCCAGATCTCCAAAGTTTGCATGGACTTGAAACAAAACGATGATGTATGTGCACCGCTACGGTAACCCTAAAATAACAAGTCACCTGAAAAACAAGCTCAATTAATTTGAAATCTATTTCACAGATAAACATCCAGACACTTTTGGTTAGTGGCCTTACAGATACGCTTCTCTATCTCCATATTTTTGTATGCAACGTGCAAATTTTTAACTGATTCGACACATTGAATTAGCAGTATAATTCGACACATTGAATTAGCAAAATTATCTTCACAGACCACATTTGCTGCGATCTTTGGTGAAGAAACTGCTGTATCGCATTGAGGTTGATGGCCTTGCTATCAATTAACGCAATTAATTGGTAGTTTGAATTTTATCTTTTGCTTAGATAAATATGGTCTAGAAACCAAGAGTAATTGGAAAAGACTAGATCACGGTGACTATGTGGACCGACCAGCCAGCTAACTAATGACATTACCTGGAAAGTCGTAGAGTTAAGTGCAATTATAATTGAATTTTTACGCTAAATTGACACGATTGCTCTATAAAGAAGCCTGAAACTGCACAAAGAAACCTGAAATGCGTCCGTAAAAGTTTGCAGGCCAAAGAAACCTGAATTTTTTAATAAAAGTCTACATATTTTAAATAGTAGATTGTTTTTAGGTTGACGTCAATTTTAATATTGGTATTAAAATAGTTTTAATGTTAAGATTAATTTTAATTTTGTTGTGTTTAAGTTAGGATTTTGCATATATAATTTGAGTGGGTCTAATAGTTAAGAGTATGTGTTTTTTCCTAAAAGGTTATATCTTCACAATGAGAAGGCGTAGAATATGTATATTTAATAGTTCAGCTGAGATGACTCTCTTGTCCAAGAAACTAAAAGTTTGCATACATAAATTGGTGTCTCGCTTGCCAGTAACTTTAAAATAAAATAACAATATAAACCACATTTACTTTCATCATATAAGAATCTTACATATTTTCTAAATAATATTCTATTATAATATCATGATTTTAAAATTAAATAATAATAATAAACCAAATTTGCTTTCATCAAAATTGTATAACTCTTTTTATCTAATGGATCTATAATAATATCATCGACTCTCATCATTTTTTAAGTCAAATACAAGCCTAAAATCTCAACCAACATATATTTTTAAACATTTTATCCATGTAACATAACTTTTTTTAACATAAAAGAAAATGGTGGAAAATAATTATAAATAAAAAATATTAAAACTATTATATATATATGTATAGATTATTTAGAAAAAATCATAATTTTAAAATTTAATTTTTATTTTTAACTCTGCGAGATAGTTTCAAGGTACACGTCATACCGCGACGCTGGGTGGTCTGCGTTCACAAAGATTGCCTTTCCTCTCTAACAGATCTGTCCAAAAAAAAAATGCTACAATTTCGAGGTGTAATCACCTCTAAGGAGTCAATATGGACAAGACACGCCATACCAGATGTTGCAGTCGCCCATAACATATTTCAGACAGAGAATTCCAGAAATGTCCAGGAGATGAAAGTGATAATTTCTTCAAAACAATTGGTCGAACCGTTGTCTCAAAGCCATGTAGAGGCTTTAACATCATTAATGTTCGAAAAGCTTCAAACATGAGGGGTTACTCGTTCTCGTGTAAATGAAAAGAAAGTTGCAGCTCATTCTACATGGAGGTGAGAGCTCGAAGACGTCCCCGAATTGTGTTTAAAGAATACATTTGTCGTGAACAAACTTGTCACTTATATTTTTCATTAACACAGGTCTCAATATCGCTCCATACTACCAGTAAACTGATCAGATCCTGGGTCTGCCAGTAAACTGATCAGATCCTGGGTCTGTATGTGGGCTCGCTGGGACAAAATGTGAGGCCATTGTTTTTAGTTTTTAGGATGCTTTCGCTGGTTTCATTGAACAACTGTGGAGTTTGAGTGTCCATGTTAATTTTCGTGGCATGGTGCTGCTGACGTCAATGATGTAATAATATTTGTACATATCTATATAGGTGCGCTTGTATATTTTAATTTATGTTATGCAATTTAGTTGTAACTTTGCTTTAATATATTTGAAAAGTTAAAATTGGGAAACTCTTTAGTATGAATTTTGTTGAAAATGAAGTGCAATAATTCAAATATGTAATTTGTTTAATTTTTATACCTTAAATTTAATATCTAAGGTACATATACTTCACACTTATAACTATTATGTAGTATATATAGATTCATGACTGTGACATCCTTTTTATGTATTTATTAGTTTAATTAGTCTTATTTTATTTATAAGTTTTGTAAATTTTTTTATATTTTTTTCTAATTTTTTTTTAAAAATGTGATAGAGATTTGTTGGAATGATAATTTGAGTTGTGATTCTCCGCAATTCACATGTCACAAAAGTTTTTGAGGGTGTTGAATACATATAGTCAAAAATACATTTTAAACAACAAAAGGTAATGATTAATGAATTCAATGTTTTTCACATTAAAAAGAAAAAGGAAAAATAATTTTCCATAATTAAAATGACAATCAATCCCTTAATTCTTCTCAAGTTAAATAATTAATTCTAATAAAACCAATATTTCTCACATTAAAACTATATTCATAAAAAATATTTTTACTCAAATAATAGTTATCATACACATTTACAAATCTCCACATAAATATAAAAATTATATATGTATTGTATTAAATAAAAGTATAGAAATAGCATGTTTCATCATATTTTATTAAACATATATACACATATCAATAAATATGTCTATTAATTTTTTCTATATTAATATTTTATACATCTCTTTCATTATTTTAAGAATGATATCAAGAATCCATGAGAGTAACTTGTAGAATTTCCATCTTATCTTACATATAGCCTCGAATTCAAAGTCAAATCTCGGTTTTACAGAATTTCAAGAAAGGGTATTAGATGTAGTCATGTGTGCATGCTTATTTGAAGTGACCAAAGGTTTGAAGAAAGATTTGTAGGTAACTATCATTATTTATGGGTGGATCATTGGAATTACCAAGAAGAGAAAGATGACGAGACTGAGGATGAAGTATTTATAGATGTACAATTTCTCGTTAATAATGAATGACTTGCAATTTGTTATAATTCAAACATTAAGTAAAAGGATATTTGACTGTGTTTCAAATAGCGAATATGTCTGAATTTTGTTTTAAAATGTTTTTACGGTCTTTTGTATTATTATTATTATTATTTTTATATATAATTTGTAGTTTTGAGAATTTGGTTAGGTTTTAGATTATAGTTTTGTGAGGGTTTAGACTAGAATTCTGTGAGAGGAACAATAATGTTGAGAATTTTTCAAGTTTTATAATATAATTTTGTGAAAGATATTTGTAATATACCTGGTAACTTCATAGGTAAAAGCAGGGAATTATAATTTTTTACATAAATTACCCATAAGTAATTATCCAAACCACAACTCCACAATCCTCATTAACCATTAGATATAATGTTCATTAGTATATAAAGTAAATTTCAATTTTTTACACAAACAAATTACCCATAAGTAATTATCCAAATCACAACTCCACAATCGTCATTAACCATTAGATATAATGTTCATTAGTACATAAAGTAAATTTCAATAGAGGACAATAAGTTGCATAACCATTGTTGTTGTAGTACACTAACATAAATTGTCTAATGAAGCTTGCATCCATTACATGATTTCCTTAACCATGTTAATTATTCACCACTCTCTACTTCCTTATGGCACGATTTTTCTATCAATGTACAATCTTGCAACTCGTACGCATGGTCCGTTAGTTCTCTACCTAGCACAATGTTAAACATCATTTTTCCTTGGTACAAACCGCCATCTTTTCTTGTCATTGTTGTCGTCAATAAGCTTTGGCAACAAGATTAGATACAATATTAATCAATCAATAATCAACCTCTAAAAGTGATCTTTAACATCTACTCATGTGCATGAGTTGTAAGTAGAATATCACAACATGCTTCTTCTAACAATGATATGCACAAATAATTATCCAAGGTGTCATAATAATTAATTGTACATTTATTCAAGTAAATAGTTGTTTTACTTTCCAAAATACTTACTCAAACTAACGCATATTTCTCTTTAAAAGATCTAACCCCATATTTCTACAAACTATGTTTCTCTATAAAATATATAAGACAATAGTTATATCTCCATACATCTAATAAACTATTGTTTCTATGCTTTTGCTTACATTCCACAATACTTATTCACACTAAAGCATATTTCTCTCTAAAGGATCTAACCCAATAGTTCTACATACCATCTTTCTCTTGAAAATATATAAGATAATAGTTATATCTCCATACATGTAATAAACTATTGTTTCTATGCTTTTGTGTATGTGTTCTTTTCACATAGTTATTCTTCAAGAACCCATCATAGTTTCTCTATCTTTTATGTACAAAGCTTTTATGCATTTGTTTCCATGAAAATATCATAACAAAGTCCTCCTACATTTGTTTCAACAAAGTATCACAATCAACCTTTATGTTGCACATAAGAACTAAGATAATAATAACGGTAGTCGTTTATGCATTAAACCATGCAAATAAATCAAACTACACAATATGCAACAACCAAATCCTATACCTTTTAACTTTTGCAAGCTCTTGCAAAGGGATTAACACCATTAACTTATCTTTCATGCATAAAGATATATATTATTTCCAAAGAAGGCTCCTATGACTTATCTCTGTGCATTTTGTCTATGCATAGGTTATTATATTTTCTCATAACTAAGTATTGTTTTACATGAAAACTCTCTACCCATGAGAATATTTCACAAATTACCCTCTTTAATCAATATTCACTTTCAGGAAAAGGACTATGAAAGCCCTTTTTGAGAAGAGAGAATTCATCCCATCTTTTCTTACATAAACACATATGCATGTTATATAAAGACAATAAATGTTACTTAACTTCTAATCTTGCAAATATATATAGTAGCCATATTTTCCTATATATAGTAATAACAACCTTTAACTACATGTGGTAATATAATTTCTCTACCAAGAAAATATATATATAACAACCAATGCGGTAATATATTTTCTTTACAAGAGGAATATAAAATCTTTATCTACATGTACTGATATTTTTCTCTGCGAAGAAAATATAAAACAACAATATTCTCAAGAACTTTGGAAGTCTCATAATTCTCTTCTCAAGAGGATATCTTGGGTACATAGCAAGAACCTTGTGTAATTTACTCCAAAGAATAATGAAGCTACTTAGATTTTAACACTCTAAAGAAATTACAAAACTACTTAGCTTTTACTGTCCTTTGTGCATAAACTAAGCAACAAATATTTCCAAGAGGACTTATATCCTTGCAATATTTTAATACATAGAAACTTGCAATTCCTGGAAATCATAACCAAACTATATTTTATGCATCAAAATAAAGAATCTACTTCAAAGAACATGAACATTATTAACCATATCTTTCTGTGTACATAAACAAGGAATATTTCAAGAGATTAACTTATCTTTCTTACTTGTACCACCGCAAGCTGTCCAAAATAAAACAATGTTGTACATTATGGAAAACTTAGTGATCCGAGGTCTGAGACCATGTGATAAGCAACTGAACTGGGCTAGAAAAGAAGAAAGAGCAAGATCAAGGATCTCCTTCAATGACTGAATCATTGAAGGCAACCTTGGAACCTCATGCTCAACTAGATTACCTTTATTCTCTCCACGCAGGTGAGTAATGAAGAAACAAGTGTAATGACATGTGCGGTGTGTGCGCATAATCCTCATTATACTACTAGAACTCCACTGCGATCTCATTGCCAAGCGGTTCTGAAATCCCCCCTCCAACAAATGAGACCGAGGAAGGAATGAGGATCGCCCCCTAGATCGCCTTTTCTTTCTTGGTTTCATGCACTATTTATATCAGAGTCATCATGCATAATAAAGACAACAAACCAACACGTAGGTAAAAAAACCATGCATATCTCGCAGGCCTAAAAGAATCCACAAGACATGAGAGTGGTGGACACAAAGAGATCGGAGAGCAACGAAATACCAGCATATCACATGTTAAGGATTCTTTTAATGCACTCCCACTCGGGTTTTGGTTTCCTTCATCCTTATTGAGTTTTCACAGAAATCAAGAATCAGTTTTGTAACTGATGTGTAACTTTAAAATTATTATTCATAATTGCTTGATTTTACGCAGAGTTATTCCAAGGATGTTACAATATTTATAGGCACTAGTTGGTTTGTATTTTTCTGTTCAATAAAAGGATGAATACAAAATTAATAGAGTGGTAGAACCAATGAAGGAAAACTATCTTTTAAAATTTCAATCTATTTACCTTTTATTGTATGTAGATATGTTTAAATGTTTATTTCCAGCTATAAAGTGGACATGATAGAACATCAAATTTTGACTTCAATGTCTAGGCACAATGCTTTATATGCTAGCATTTTTGGTGTCTTAGGGCCTCAAGTATCCTTGTAGTCATGACTATAGAGTTTTGTAACTCTCATTGTTCCATTATGTAACTGCATTTCAATTAATATATATTGTATTTCTCTCGTTGAAGAATAAAATAAAAATGGTATCCATTATAACATCTTATTATGTAGGTGACAAGAATACATCATTTCTCATTGCTTAGAAAAGTGTGTGTATGAAACCATGACCTTTTTGATATGTATAGAAAAACTATTGTAATCCATGGAGATGGGGCATTGTATTGTTTTACTCCACACATCCATATGCAAAATATGATGCACTATGAAAGAACATATGGCAATTGGTTGTGGTAAATTAATGAAAGATCTCTTTAAGCAAACAATGTCATCCAAAACCTACTATTAAAATAAAAAATAGTAAGATTATTCTAATTTTTCATCTTTTAACTTTACATTTTTTATAATAATAAACTATAAAACTACCTTTAGATTGTTGTTTTTAGTAATTACTAATAGCTATAAATATTTTAGTTTTTCTTTTTAATTTGAATTGTTATTTTAATTTGGTATTACCAACCTTACATAAATACATTAAACAACCTAAATTTAATAGAATTCAAACCAAAATACTAATTTTTCAGTGATGTACTCATGCTTGCATGCATTATATTCCACTTATGGTCAGTGCCAAAGTGTGAGGAAAAGTAAGACCACTCTAGCATTTTAGGGAAGATATTTGAGTTTATGCCTCATTTGAAACGAATCGAAAAACCCAGCCATCTGTTTGGTCGGCAGAATATTAGGACGAGATGTGTTGTACTCATATATCCACGCATTGTATTTTGGTTATTGCTACGTCTGAGTGTGAGGACCACTAAGACAACTATAACATTATAGACAAGATCTTCGAGTTCTATGCCTCTCCCTTGGGAGAAGGAGTGCCAAATTGGCTTGCCATGTTGAGAGGAAAGAAGTGGAAGTGTGAAGAAACCGCTTTGTCTTGCCTAAATTTTATTATACATGGTTCAAGGCTTGCCTCGCTATTGGTAATTAAATCTCCTCAAAATTCTCTAATCACAAGGCTATCCAGTGAATAATGACTCCATTGGAAGGGCATCATTTGAATGTAGATATTAGCCTTTTGACAATCATCCAATCCCCTAACATTTTTATTATTTGCTTATGATGAGTTCCATGCTAAAAATTCAGTGAGATTATTATTTTTTATACCCTATTCCAAACATAGATTCTGTGATTATTATTAAGGCCATAAAATCACATCTTGCTCTTGCTACCCCTAATCATAACAGGCCGATAAAATTAGCTCCTACCCGTAAAATATTTAAATACCTATAAAAAATAATGATTTATTAATTAATAAATTTTAAAATTAATATTTAGATTATAAAAATAACTGCTCTTATAAATATGTTTCTTTCAATTATTTGCATTTTTAAGAAAATTAATATTATATATTAAAATTATTATAAGAAATAATATAATATTTCGTTATTCACTCTTATATGGTACACATACAAAACATGATGACGTTACTGATCTCGGTATTTCCCGTTCAGAATAAATTACTTGTCTTAGTTTTAATGCTCAAAGAGTTCTTTAGTAAAGTAGGTATTACTTGAACTTCTTTAAACGATCAAAATCTTAATTTAGTTTATAACTAGCATTTGCACCAAATGTTGCAAAGGAAACGCCGTAAGACATAAATTGGAGAAGAATCATGACATAAAAATCCATTATGTAGGTGCATACTTTGTCATTAATTTGTTCTCTTAGATTTGATGACATAAAAATCCATTATGTAGGTGCATACTTTGTCATTAATTTGTTCTCTTAGATTCGATGATATAAAAATCCATTATGTAGGTGCATACTTTGTCATTAATTTGTTCTCTTAGATTCGATGGCCCAAATCACTGCAGATGTTGGCAGATCTGGAGGTGATATTAACCTCTTTCCCATTTGGAAACTGCTAGACCCCTCAATCCGCCTCCCTCCATCAGATGGTTGGCTGATTGATAAGCCATAACGGTTAAATGTTGAAGACGGAAACTTGAAAAAAAAACATATAATGCATAAGAATATTGATTCCCGAAACATTCATATCTTATGTTTCCGAGCAAATGCATTTTATAAGATTTTACTTATCAAATTTGATTAGTTTTGACAAAGTCGGCTTTAAGTAAGAAATAATATAAATTGAAAATGCATAGTGCTCAAGATGAACCATGCCTTTATTATCCTACAACTAACTATTAAGAATAGCTATAAATGATTGTCAGATGTGGCACATCAGTTCTTCATTGTTTTAGCAAAAATTACCCCACTTTCTCAAATGCTAACAAGTGGAGCAAGTGCACAGGTCTAGTAGTGTGTCTTCCTCTAAAAATTGCTGAAAATCCATAATTTTATTAGGTGGGTGGGAAATTTGAACTTCCTCTTCCAAAATAAGAGGTTCATAGGGCTTGAGATGATTAACATTAACCACATTGTGGAGGCAAAGCTAGCAAGGCAAATCTAAATGGCATGAATTCACACAAACTTTCTTACCTGTGTCAGAATAGGTCTAGTAGTGTGTCTTCCTCGAACAATTGCTGAAAATACATAATTTTATTAGGTGGGTGGGAAATGTGAACTTCCTCTTCCAAAATAAGAGGTTCATAGGGCTTGAGATGATTAACATTAACCACATTGTGGAGGCAAAGCTAGCAAGGCAAATCTAAATGGCATGAATTCACACAAACTTGCTTACCTGCTTCAGAATAGTACGGGACCATAGTAGATGGGCTTGAGGTTATGATGTCACTTACCCTTAAAACAAAGTTTATCTAGATAAAATTAGGCTCAGTCACCTATGTAAAATTGTATAGACAGTTGATGTCTTTTATGGAGTTATTTGTAGCAAGGCGAGGGAGTGTGAAGAGCATCAGATACTTGGGAATGAATGTGATCCAATTTCTAAACAAAGGAGGATGCCTCGTGCTACGTCTTGCATTGGTGATGGGAGACCACTCAAGGAAGAGAGTTGGGAAGCTTGTATGGTGCCAACCACTCATAACCATAACAACCCGATTATCACTATGTTGTAGGACATGCAAATAAGAATTGCACTGTTTATTTTTGGTGTAGTGGACACAAAGGGCTTGTAACAGGCTGCAATTTATTACTTAGGTCTAAACATTTGGTTTTTATTGTAGAGTGATTTATAGCAAGTCTAGAGGTTGTGAAGATCATCAAATACTTGGGAATGGACACAAGACAATTTCTAAACAAAGAAGGATGTTGTGTGTTACTTAGGTCTGAACATTTGAACATTTGGTTTTTTGTCGTGGAGTGATTTATAGAGAGTCTATAGGGTGTGAAGATCATCAAATACTTGGGAATGGATGCAAGACAATTTCTAAGCAAAGAAGGATGTTGTGTGTTCCTTCTTGTGTTGGTGATGGGAGACAATTGGAGGAAGAGAGATGGGCAGCATGTAAGGGCCAACCACTAGTAACCATAACAACCTGATTATAAATGTAATGCAAATTTAGATTTTGAAAGATAGCCATCATATTGTTCATGAATTAATATTATTTTATTTAGCGTATTTGATGTCATCTACTATGTGTATTTTTTCAAAATATATCAAATATTTTGCTATTGAAACTTGAAAGACCATATTTGAAAATTAAAAGACAATCTATGTTGGAAAGGTACTTTACTCTTAGTTTCAGTGACTACATTGTAATGGATTCAACAATTTAAAAGCAATTAGCAACATGCTCTTCAGCCAAGACAGTTATATTCTCTAGTGATATTTTCTCATTAGCCTTTCATTGGGTGGCACTCTAAACCAGTTTTGGTAACTTTTTCCTCGAATATTTTCGAAGGAAATGTGATGGGTTAAGGAAGATGGAGAAGTTGAGAGTTTGAATTAACCATATATTACATCTCTTACCAGTCCATGCACAAGAAGATCAATGTATGTTTCCCGTGATTGTAAGAGCATTATCTTCTTTAAGTATAAAAGAAATAGTAAACAGGATTTGCACTAAGTCTAGGACACAACCACAAATACACGAAATATTCAACAAGATTTCCTTCCATCAAATTATAAGAAAGGATCATCTAACAATTGTTAATCGTCAAATTTCTGTGTCGGTGACTGGTACAGAGATTCAGAATAGCTGTAATTAGCCATCAATGTAGTATGGATTTCTGAGACTCAGCTCGGGTAGTTTTCTCCATGTTCGTTCGGGCTAAGAAAACTTAATTTTTAGTTTTGGATCCTTGCAATTGCCTTCAAATTAGAGATGCATAAATACCATTCTTTTTCAGCAATTCCTCATGAGTACGCTTTCAACTATCCGACTGCCTGACACAATTGCCACAATAGTTGCACTTTGGAATATTGAAAGTCGATGCGCTATAACTAAAACCGTCCATCCTTTCATCAATTGGTCCATGGCATCCTGATTAAATACAAGCAAGGGAATTGTTAAGGAGGAAAATAAGATCAGATGAAAAATCAAGAGTAATAGAAGAACAAAGAGGCTATCATGGTTCGGGTCATGGTATCACCTGAATCAGGTATTCACTCTCTGCATCCGAAGCACTTGTAGCTTCATCCAAAAGAAGTACACGAGGATCCATCAGTAATGCCCTTGCTATTGCAATCCACTATTTTTGACATCTTGACAGCCTCACACCACACACTCCAACAAGTGTATTGTACCCTTCCGTAAAATTTGATACAAAATCATGGGCATTGGCCATTCTCTGCAATTTGTTGAGCCAGAAGTGGACAATGTTTCAAATTTAGGAGAATCCCATATTCATTGAAATAGTCAAATGAAGTAGCTAATTTTACTCTCAATTTGACAATACAAGTCGCATGTTTCTAGTTCAAATCATATCAGATTTAAAACAGGTCTAAAGGTTTTTGAAACGTACGGAAGCATTTTCAATGTCAACAGTGATGGCTCTGCCTTTCAGTCCATATAGAATATTGTCTGCTACTGAGAAGTTGAAAAGAACAGGTTCCTGGATCACAATACTTACCTGCAAAATTTTCTAGTTGGTCTTAAATGAGTGCATGAAAATCAACCTTGCTTCCAGGTTGGTACTTTCCCTTGAAAAATCGAGTATAGTAAACATGAAAGGAGATTGCCACTCGTTTATATCTTCTAATGATGCCTGATTATAGTAGGCACTCGCATTAACAGGTGCAATAGATGAATAAATATTAGACAATATCGACACATCGTTCACTGTTGATTCGAAACATGGTGCACCTCCTGGCTCATCAAACAAGTCTATAGTCATTGCCTGCAACCCAACAGTGCCTCCACACAATCGTGGTTGATGCCTAGACGACAAAAACCATACATTCTTTAAACTTGTCTACTCTCAAACATTTTGAATACTCCATTGGACCCAAATTTAACAGAACCCCAAATCAAAATTACCTATACTCCTATGGACCCAAATTTAACAAATTCCCAAAACAAAACCAGATTATACGATTGGCTCATCCAAGGAGAGTCAAGATGGTTGCACAGCAAATCAAGAGGAAGATAGCAGATATGCTTTTGAGGGACAAGATATTACAGCAGGCCATTTCTTCCAGAGATTGCACTCGGAACAGACAAGTACTTATATTCACTAACAACAATCAGTGATGTTGAAGTGTTAGTCTGCCAAAAAGGTACATTTATATTTTGTAATTTTCTCAATCTTTTCTTGCCAGCTTTCTGCATAATCAGAACTAAATTCTTTTGAGGACTCTCATTTGATGTCAAACAACTCTCCATTGAAAAATATGTGACTTGAGATTGCTGATTAAGGCTATGCATAGCCTGTAACGTATGTTGATGTTGCTTGTATAATGATGGCATTTCAGGTAAATTAGAAAAAGCATTGTTGAGACATTCACTAGACACTTTTGAAGCCATTTCTTAGATTTCTGCACTGGCAGCTTCTAGTCCAACAGAACCCAAATTATGGCCAGCAACAGTTTCCCTGGCCTTCTCCAGCACAAACTGCAAGTGAAAGAAATTGTTAGAGAGACGTGTGTGAGTTTGAGAGAGTATGACAACGATGATGAAGATAGAGAGATACATACCAAGGTATTGTTAGGCGTTTCATAATACCAGCCATTAACAAATGCTGGGAATATAGCCTCGGCTGCCATGACAAAAATAAGCATCGCTTTCACTCCCATCCATTCAAGGAGAAAAAATGGTCTCCTTAAACCTCAAATATCAATCTGAAAAATCAACAAAATCAACAAACAACGTAAGGGAGAAATGCAATGTCATTGCAAAATTGGATATTCATTTCAATAGATTTATTTTGCAATGGGGATTCATATACACCTCAGGTTAGGTTTATCAAATAGGGCTTATATATGTAGTATTTAAAAATATACCTTGCCTATTAGTTATCCAACCTGACAATCATATGAAGTTATTCAGAAGAATGCTAATCACACATCCATCTTAACATTGGAATTATTGCATCAAGGAATTTGATACCGTTAACCACATCACAGATCATGGATTAATATGGATTTGAGTTACTATATTGAATTATTCACTGCTAGATACATGTCATCTTATTATTTCCAAGGGTGCTGAGAAATACTAGAGGATAAAAGGCTGAGAAAACAAGCCCTGCTGCTCCTGCTGTGAGGCAAACATAATTGAAGTTATGCAATTGTTTGTTCAGTGCAATACGGTTATAAACTGTATAAGCTATTTGAAAGCACACGACTCCACTGTTGTGGCCTCGGGGATGAGAGTACATGAGATATCTAGGTTGGAATTGTCGTTTGGTCGAAGATAAAGACCTAAAAGTACTTTCGATTTACTGTTCATCTTCTTTGGATGTAAGGATACTTTTCATCTTCTTTGGATGTAAGGATACTGGAAATAAATTCATAGCATCCCAATACCAAAGGGCATCTAGCAGGAGGAGTTCTAAATATGACAAAAACACTAAACCAAATTTGACTGTTTGAAATTCATAATTGCGGGGTGAGAATTTGGCAGAATACTATCACCCTAATAAATTAAGGGGTTCTAGCAAGTAATACTAGAAAGAAA
This sequence comes from Pinus taeda, assembly GCA_000404065.3. Taxonomy (NCBI): domain Eukaryota; kingdom Viridiplantae; phylum Streptophyta; class Pinopsida; order Pinales; family Pinaceae; genus Pinus; species Pinus taeda. The sequence continues at coordinate 163,068 of APFE030172160.1, forward strand.
AAGCACAGAGAAATAGAACCCTAACTCTGCCTTTCAGCAAAAACATTATAAACCAAATATTATAAAGTAAGTAGCCCTAATTGACATAAAGAGGTTAAGAAAAACAATACAATTTCAATTATAATCACTTACACACAAAACACGGACAAACTACCTTGCAATATGGAACCTTCACATAGTCTGAAGATATTTTCAGGCTTTAAGTTAGTGTGAGCGAGTTTCAACTCATGCATATCTGCCACTCATAATTGGCAACATTAGCAGAATAAAACCCTGGATAGACATTATTAATACCGTTAAAAATGCCCATGACAATCCAATCTCATAAATTGGGAGTTAACCTCACCGTTGAAGCAGAGTCACAGACAAGCATTTAATATAAAATAAAACTATAAGTTTCAGCCCTCCCAATGCATATGTCAAGATTCAAGTGATTAATATTTTGAATGTTTTTATAAATATAATGTGAATAAATATAAATTTTTATTACAAAATGAACTTTCGAACACAATTCTAAGTTCATACCAAAGGTAAAGAGATATTTCAGGGAGAGATATGAGAAGTAAGTATTGTTCCTCTAAGAATTTGAATTGTTTTAAGCTCCATCACTCGAAGAATTTGAAATGTTTTAAGCTCCATCGCTAATAGTAACCCATTTTATAAACCTCGAACAACTCATTGTAGCAAAAAACTACAAAACTCTAGACCAGGGAACCTTTGAATTCTGACCCTCCTTCCTTGTAAACATGGCAAACTCTCATCTTTGTCTCAATGGCAAGAAAGGTGAACTGAAGTCTAGTATTTCAAGGCCAAACCCTGAAATTTTGATGCTGTTCTGTCCTCATATAGTAAATTTCAAGAAGAACCAAAGTTTTCTGAAGAACGACTGCAAAATATATTTTTGTTAATAAATAATGCCAACATTAAAATAAAAGACCACAACAAATGTTTATACACATAATATTCTTTTTTCAATATTACTATAAAATGATCTTCTGATATTTAAATCACATACATTCTATGTGATTTAGTCAGAATTGAGGAAGTCACATTCATCGATGGCCTTCAAAAGTTACCATAGCATCTGCACACAACTATACGGGAGATGACATACATTTCAAACAACCATGTATATTTTGAATAAAAAAAGTATCCAGGGAACTTGGGTCACATGCCCAACATGCTCATCTATTAAATTCTACATGTAAAAATAACACATGCACAATAGAAAATCGAAACAAATACTTCCTCATACCGTGTGCTACTTATGTCATATTTGGAAACTTAATGAAGGGCATCAACTTCAATCATTGTTGTCTCTGGGTAATGTTTCAAGCCACGAACGATTTTGATAGCTACAAGACCCTTCGACTTTCAGTGCCAGCCCTCCAAAACTTGCCCAAATCTACCTACAAATTTTGGTCATACTCCCATCAAAACAGAATTCATCTAATACATGATTTATAACCAAAAAAATCCAACATACAATGTTTCCTAATCCTTACCTTGCCAAAATACATTAAGGAAAATGATCATTTGTAAAATAGGTCGTGGTATCAAACAGTAAACCTAAAAACCCTTGGTGAGAGCGCAAACTAGCATTTAGGAAAAACTCGTTGAAAATCAGATAAATAACAGTGAGTTAAAATATATAGTAAATACTTGCAATTGCTCAACCTACACAGCCGTTCGTTTATAGAAAAATCTGTATGTTTAAGAAATTGAAAAAATCTCACAACAATCTGAAGGGTAGGAGGAATCCCTATGCTATAGCATAGATCTATGAGGAAAAGGGGTATCTATGAGGAAAACGGGTATGACGGATTCCGAAAACTAAAACTGACCTGAATCTGAGAAGGGACATGTCCCACGACGACATTAGCTTCCGGTGCTTCCTCGGATTTTCGTCGAGCACAGAGGACAATGATATTTTGCAAATGAGGCTGAGTATCCAGACAGCTTTCAGCAGAGTAAGGAGGAATTGGCTCGCTTAGTTTCGAGGGTTTGTAGAAGAAAATAGGGTTGTTTATAGGTACTACGTGTATATTTTGAATAAAAAAAGTATCCAGGGAACTTGGGTCACATGCCCAACATGCTCATCTATTAAATTCTACATGTAAAAATAACACATGCACAATAGAAAATCGAAACAAATACTTCTTCATACCGTGTGCTACTTATGTTATATTAGGCAACTTAATGAAGTACATCAACTTCAATCATTGTTGTCTTTGGGTACTTTTTCAAGCCACGAACGATTTTGATAGCTACGAAACCCTTCGACTTTTAGTGCCAGCCCTCCAAAACTTGCCCAAATCTACCTACAAATTTTGGTCATACTTCCATCAAAACAGAATTCATCTAATACATGATTTTCAACCAAAAAAATCCAACATACAATGTTTCCTAATCCTTACCTTGCCTCATTTTACTGAGTATTTTATCTGCAAAGCATAGAGCAGAAGAGATATGAGCAAAATACATTAAGGAAAATGATCATTTGTAAAATAGGTCGTGGTATCAAACAGTAAAGCTAAAAACCCTTGGTGAGATCGCAGATTAACATTTAGGAAAAACTCGTTGAAAATAAGATAAATAACAGTGAGTTAAAATATATAGTAAATACTTGCAACTGCTCGACCTACACAACCGTTCGTTTATACAAAAATCTCTATGTTCAAGAAATTGGAAAAATCTCATAGCAATCTGAAGGGTAGGAGGAATCCCTATGCTCTCGCATAGATCTATGAGGAAAAGGGGTATCTATGAGGAAAAGGGGTATGACGGATTTCGAAAACTAAAACCAACCTAAATCTGAGAAGGGACATGTCCCACGACGACATTAGCTTCTGGTTCTTCCTTGGATTTTCGTCGAGCACGGAGGACGATGATATTTTGCGAACGAGGCTGAGTATCTAGACAGCTTTCAGCCGCGCAAGGAGGAATTGGCTCGCTTAGTTTCGAGGGTTTGTAGAAGAAAATAGGGTTGAATATGCTCAAGCAATAACTACCAATATCCAATGGTTGAACATTATTCCATCGTCTAACAATTAATCTAACGTTCCACAATTGCACACCGTGGAGAAAGCCGATGAGCTGAAGGCCAAAGGGGTTGACACAATTTCCTGCGTTTCTGTAAACGATGCTTTTGTTATGAGGGCCTGGGGTCAGAATCTGAATGTAGGTGATAAGATCCTCCTGCTAGCCGATGGAAATCAAGAATTCACCAAAGCATTGCGTGTTACTCTTGATTTGAGCGATAAACAACTTCTGGATGCTCCCTTCTGTACTTTATACTCGCATAAATCTTTTTCATGCAAGGTGCCTTCTACGCCCATTTGTTATTCGTTTATGAAACCCACATTGCGCCCTCCTATTATTGCATTGAAGAATCCTTCAAGGGTTTTGAAGGGTTCTTCATTTCTGGTTCCTGGCCCCAAACCCCACACAATAAATTCTATCAAATCAACATTTGTTCGGTCATCAACAACTTTACAGTCAATCAGAGCAACTATTTCAGTGGGGGAGAAGCTGTCGGAGGCTACTCTGTCATATTTTGACATGAGGGCGAGATTCAAACAATAAAAGTCTCAGAATTAACCAAGGGGAAGAAAGTGGTTCTGTTGGCCGTTCCTGGTGCCTTCACACCCACTTGCTCTTAGAAACATCTGCCAGGATTTGTGGAGAAAGCCAATGAGCTGAAGGCCAAAGGGGTTGACACAATTGCCTGCGTTTTTGTAAACAATGCTTTTGTTATGAGGGCCTGGGGTCAGAATCTGAATGTAGGTGATAAGATCCTCCTGCTGGCCGATGGAAATCAAGAATTCACCAAAGCATTGGGTGTTACTCTTGATTTGAGCAATAAACCTGCGGGTTTAGGGGTTCGATCGAGGCACTATGCACTGTTGGCAGAGGACGGTGCCGTCAAGGTCTTGAACCTGGAAGAGGTCGGTGCGTTTACCGTAAGCGGCGCTGATGAAACTCTTAAGGCCCTGTAAAAGATAGGTAATGTGTTTATGCTTCTGCTGCATATGAATCTGCCATATTGTCTCTAAGAGATTTTGGGCTTAAACCTGAACTTGTGCCACATGAACTTGATCCATTGTTGGTGTCGGAACATGAAAACAGCTAACGACCTTCAACAGAGTGTCTAACTGGTATTCCCGCTGAACTTCCTTCCATATTATCAGAAGCAGATGCATTCATACCAGTGTTTTTACTAGTAGGATCAAGACGCTCCATCATATGGGCAACACCTGCAATACTAGCACTAACCTCTCGTTGAACTTCTCTGCCAAGTTCAGTTACTGCATTGTTACGTGCAAACAACTTCTCCTTAAAACCTCTTGTACTCCTTGATATTGATTCCTTGTACCTATAAGAGTGTTAAAAAAAAGACATCACCCTTGGTACTATTGGGAAAAAGACAGAACCTTAAGCACTCAGCTTTGCACAAGAGAGTCCAACAGTAATCGCAAACCTTGAAGAAACATCATTAAATCGAGATTCGAATGACTCGGAAAAGGACTGAAAATCAGAAGACCTTGATCTCTGTTGATTTTCAGGGAAGTGTTGCCCTACATTGTTCCTGAATGAAGATTGGTGCAAAATTCAACATGGTAAGAAAACGAAATGCACGGTCTTTTATTGCAACTACTTTGTTCCATGTGATTGAACGAAGGCCCCTATGGAAGACTTAAATAAAAAGTACAGTATGTATAGAAATTTTCTACGTAAGACGCTAGAAAAGTTATAATCCAAAAGAACCAAAGAATTACAGGAGCAAAGACATCGATCACAAGAATTCAAAGGCTTGCAGTTTGAAATTTAGTCCCAATATCATCACAAAGCTTACATACCTTGGTGTAAAGGGTTCACTCCTATTGTCTAAAGCTTGCACTGCAATACCATTGTTCCTAGTTGTTCTTGAATCCATTTGTCCTGGTGGAGATGGCAAAGGTCCCTGTTGTAGCTGTTCTTCAGTTGTAGGAGTCATAGCAGTTGTCGTGGACTCAAGTGAAGTAAATGTTGGAATATTTACATCTTGAGTTTCAATATTGTTGGGTGAAATCGGGTGTTATCACAAAATCAGTACTAAGGGCTGCTACTTAATAAGATCTCATGAAACTGTTTTAGACCAGGCTTTAGACTAAGGTTTAGCCTCCTTAGTCAGAGAGGGCTCTCTCACAGATTTTTGATATGCATTAAGGGCAAGAAAAGATGGCTAACTCTTTAAATAGTATATGAAATTTAAGCTGGTTGGAACAACAAAATTAGGCTTCTCCCATTGGGCTCATGGAGTCATACATTCCTACAGTAAACAAGTAGCTACTCAATCATGGAAACCAAGGCATATAATGTCTCAATGTTCAAAACATTTACCAAGAAGAACCTCAACTCAACAAAACATACATAGGAAGTCTGAGCATCAGTGATGAATTCAGAGTGATTGCATGTTTAGTGAACTGTAAAACAAGATGAATAAAACCAAACCACATATATTCTGAATATTTGAAACACAAGATGAATCTTGGGAAGAAACAGTGTACTTTCTATTACTGTCAAAACACTTTACATAAGCCAATATGAAAACTCTGTCTTTTGATAAAAATCTCCAACCTTTCCATAATTACTTTAGGCATGAGGTTGTGGGATGCTCCTGAATCCAGCATAGCATTATGAAGAGTCATCTCATGTATGTTAATGCTTATATAAAAAGGAGGAAACTCATCATTCTGTTCATCTTCAAGTCTTGGACCTAAACATATGATAGGACTATCCTCTTGCACATTTAAAATATCAGCCCCTCCTGGTGGAGAATTAAGCATTTCCACAATCTTACTTCTATATTTGTCTACCTTTAGGATTTCATTAAATGGGACTGCTATTTTGATTTTAGCAATCTCATTTTCTATATTGAAAACAGAAGTAGACCTTTCAATTTCCTTAGGAGGAGCAAGGGTCTAATTATTACTTCTTGTAAGAGGAGAATCACCTTTTTCTTCAATCTTCTTTGACCTTTCCTTCTGATCTTCTACTGCTTTTGAAACATTCTTCTTGGGCTGAGGTTTGTTGGCTGTAATAGGGACGTCTCTGTTTCTCAGATTGTACTGCTTTTGAATTTCAAATATGGCATGCTGATATCCCTTTAAGAAATCTGAGGATTCCTCCTCGGCCTTTAACTGACTGGACTCATCATGTTCCTCCTTTGTTAGGAAAATTTCTGAATCTTCTTCATCAAGACAATGAATAGATTCCTCATGTTCTTCAGGTCCTTCTTCTTCATCTATCATATTTTGTTGAAAAGGAGGCCTCACTAGAGGATCTGCTTGCTGATTTTTATTATCTCTTGGCCTCTGTTGATTCTGAGGCCTTCTGAACTGAGGGTTCCTGAAACAAGATTCTTGTTGTGCTTGGGGAGCAGCAGTATTTCCAAGTGCTGATTGATCCATCAATTTTTCCATAGTTTTTATGACAGTTTCAAACTTGTCTTCTTGAGCAGATGTAGAAGGTTTTTCTTCTAGTCCTTGAATTAACTTCATAACTGGTACCCCAAGAGATGTTGGGAAAATAGCCTCTGCACCATACACAAGCTCATAGGGAGATGTTCCAATAGACCTTTTTGTGCAAATGCGATCAGCCCACAAGGCATACTTCAACTTTAAGTGCCAAGCCTTTTTGTTTTCTTGCAGCAGCTTCTTGATGATCCTCACAAGACTTTTATTTGAGCTTTCAGCCAAACCATTTCCCTGTGGGTAATAAGCTGTGGAGTGTCCCAGGGAAATATGATATTGATGACAAAAATTTATCATTCTTTTGGATTTAAAAGCCTGAGCATTGTCTGTGATGAGCTTGAGTGGACATCCAAACCTTGACAAGATGTTGTTCTCTAAAAAGGAAATAATCACTGAATCATTTGCTTGCCTGGTTGGTACCGCCTCTATCCACTTTGTAAAATAATCAGTGGCTGTGAGAATCCACCGATGTTGCCCTGATGAAGAAGGATGTATTTCACCTATGAAATCTAATCCCCACTGCTGAAAAGGGGCTTCAACATAGATAGGGATCAAAGGCATAGGCATAAGCTTTCTTTTGCCCTTAAACATCTGACATTCATGACATGAAGCTATTCTTTTATAAATATCTCTGAACATGGTTGGCCAAAAATACCCTGCTCTTAGAATTTTATTTGTAGTGGCTCTCCAATAGTGATGGCCTCCACAATCTCCTTTATGAAACTCATCAATTACCTTTTCAGCTTCTTCCTCAATGAGACAATTCAGCAAAATCCCACCTGCATCTTTCCAAAACAAATTCTGCTCATATACAAAGTATCTGAGAGATTTGAGTTTAGTGAAACGAGCTTTAGACTTTGAAAGATTCTTCGGGGTTCTATTGTGTTGTAAAACAAATGCCACATCCCTGTACCATTCTGATGTCAGAAATTTTTCATTGATTTGAACCAACTCCTCTTCCATCTCAGAAATTTCTGATATTTCTGCATTAAAATTGATCTCACTGCTGTCCAATTTGAATGAGTTAACAGCTTTGCTAACCCTTGACCCTTCACCAACTTGGTGGGTCTAATTTCAATGTCATATTCTAACAACTTAGCTATCCATTTCCCTCTTTTTCCATCCGAGTCAGCTTGTGTAAGGATGTCTTTAATGACAGGACTTGGTACATATGCAACAATATGAGAATGCAGTACATAAATTCTAAAATCCTTGATTGCCTTCACCAATGCATATGCTTGCTTCTCTAAAATATTGTACTTTAGTTCAGCATTAGCCAATGTCTTACTAAAAAAGGAAATGGGTTGTTCCATACCTTGACTCCCTTTCTGCAATAAGACTCCAGCAATTGTATCCTCGGAAGCAAATGTGAAAATCAGAAATTCCTTGGTGAAATCAGGGCTAATAAGAATCGGTGCTTGAGTGAGAGCTTTCTTGATTTCTTCAAATGACTTCCTTGCCTCAGCTGTCCACTTAAAGTCTGCTCCTTTCTTTAGCATTTTAGTGATATGTTTGACTACTTCAGCAAAGTTAGGGATGAACCTTCTGACAAAATTAACCTTACCAAGAAAAGATTGAACCTCTTTCTTGCTCCTTGGAAAATCCAACTTTGAAATAGCGCTGACTCTATTAGGATCAATCCTAATTCCTTCTTCAGAAATGATATGCCCAAGTAACTTACCAGAATTCAAAGCAAAAATGCTTTTGGTTGGGTTTAAGGAAATCCCAAACCTCCTACACTTTAGCAAGATCCTTTCAAGATGTTTTAAGTGGTCTTCCTCCCTCTTTGAAAAAACTGTGATATCATCAAGATATACCACCACTGATTTGTCTTTTTCCTTAGCAAAAGCAATGTCCATAGCCCTCTGGAAAGTTGCCCCTGCATTCATAAGACCAAAAGGCATCTTGGCATACATAAATGTGCCCCATGGTGTGGTGAAGGCTGTCTTCTCCTGATCATCTGGATGAACAAGGATCTCATTGTATCCTGAGAAACCATCTAACATTGACATTCTTTGAGAGCCAACAATATTTTGTAGAATAAAATCCATTTTAGGAAGAGGATAGTTGTCCTTCAATGAAGCCTTGTTCAAATTTCTAAAGTCAATGCAAATCCTTATCTCCCCATTCTTTTTCCTCACTGGTACCAGATTGGCAAGCCAATTTGAAAATCTAATTGGAACAATAATCTTTGCATCAAAGAGCTTCTTCACTTCCTTCTCAATAAGTGGCATAAGAAGAGGATTAATTCTTCTTAGTTTCTGCTTAAAAGGTTTCTCATTTTCCTTGATTGGTATAGTATGTTGTATTATCGAAGAATCATACTGTTTTAGATCAGCATAGCTCCATGCAAAAACATCAATAAACCTTTTCATCAACTCAACATACTTAACCTTTAAATCAGCTGACAAGAATTTTGAAATTTTGACTAATTTAGGCGTTACTGAATCACCTAAATTACAGCTCTCTACTTCCTCTTCATTTGCTTGCAACCTTGGTGCTTTAAACACATCATTCTGATCAAAAAGTTTCTCAAGTGGAATAAGACCTTCAGGAATCAAATTGTTTTGCAGCTGTAACACCTCAGACTTTTCCTTTGTCTCTGCCAACATATTTTGCTGATCAATTTGGCTATGTTCAAACTCTCCTTTCAACTCTAGGAAACTTCTGACCTGCTGGTCATCTTCAAAAACCTGCCAATTAAGGATATTATCCTGGATGACTGGCCTGTGGTAGACTTTCACTTCATAATTGTCAGAAGGATGTTTAGGAATAACAAAAAGACTAGCTGCTACAGCAAGAGAATCTGCTATAGAATTCTGATCTCTGGTTTTTATATGGAAAGTATATGACTGAAAATTTTCCAACAATTCCAACACCAAGTTTCTATAAGCTCTCATCCTTGCATCTTTTGTTTGATAAGCACCTTGAACTTGCTTTATTACTAATTCAGAGTCTCCATAAATAGCAATGTTCTTTGCCTTAAATTCTATCAAGGCTTCTAAGCCTAAAACTAGAGACTCATATTCAGCCATATTATTTGTACAATCAAAGTTAAGTTTGTATGACAAAAACTTACTTTCCTCAGCTGGACTTTGTCGCACATTTTGCTAAGACTTCTGAACAAATAGAAAGGGATATCTATTGAAGCTTTACCTGTGAAATGCAACAAGAGTTTGAAATGATAGGAATAGATTTTGTTGTACCTTCCCTCACATGTTAGGTATTTCTGGATGCCTGTAAGGAGCAGAGCGTAATGTTCTTTTATATAATTCCTTGGTACAGCTTTGGTGAGGTCCTCATTTACACACTGTTCCTTCAAAAATTCTTTACAAGGAGTCATGTCGAATTTAAAATTTTTGAACCCTTCATGTCCTCCTCTTGGAATTTCGGTGACAATAGAAATGGTTTCCGGAGACACAGGAAACTCTAGCATTGATACCTTAGAATTCAAGCCAGTAAAATTCAATGCAAAAGCTTTCGTTACCTCTGCATGTCCTCCTTTCAACTTTTCGCAAAGCCTCCAGCAACCAGCATTTTTAAAGGCTCTTGCTACATCTTCATCTCTGAGCGTAATATCAAGCCCCTCTGGCTCTGTTCTCAGGCACCTACCGGATCGATGTACTCTTTTCTCCATCTTGCTTCGGATATCTTCACACAGAGAACTTAACAGTGGTAACAATTCAAACACAATTTTCGGCTTCAGAGTGTAGGCTCGCTTGCAATGATCCTTTAAATAAAAACTCGGGCTTGTTTGCATTCTTTAAAAAAAACAACTTGTCATACAACAGGCATGTTTACGCACCATGAATATACATTATGACACAACCATACCTTATAAGATCTCTTAGAATGATTGTCATGTGTGTGATCCTAAACCTTATGGTGGAATGATATTCTATCATGACCTGGAGAAGACATCAACTGACAAAATATGGACGGACCTAATGACACATTCCCCCAGACTTGACATTTCAAGAAAAAACGCACTACTAAAACCCGAATCCCCGATTTCGTAGCACTGACAGTTTTGAATTTACAACACGTGCTACTAAATGGCTGGTAAATGATATGCTGCGAAAAGGTGGAGAAATCATTGCGCAGCTAAATTGGCTAATCAGACTGCGCTGCGAAACTGTGCAAAGTACAAATGATGTAAGCAAGACAAGACATGCTTTAAACAATAGTGATGGAGGGTATCTAATGGTTTTTACAAGGACTCACATCAATACCTTTTGAAATTCTAATTTCAAAGTGATACACATAGAAACCTATTGATTTAAAAAAAAAAAAAAATTATTTGAATCTTTGGACATAGGTGAACTGTGGTTTTAAGTGATAACATCGGGGGTGCATTGGGATGAGTAGAAAAAACCAGAAACTGTGGATGACCTTGACCAGATGATCTGTGCCTCAAATTTTCTCTTCTGCTAAAATGATGCGCTCTGCCCATTGCAGCAACTGCCAAGTGCTGCATAATTCGTTCCTCAAAATTAGAGTCATCGGTATAAGACGGAACCTGCAAATTCACATTTCAACGGTTAGCCCTTATAGAAAAGCCCCACGTTATCAGAACAACATGGAATAATATTCATTTGAAATTCGTTGTATCTCTAGCAGCCTGAGGTAGAGGAAAGGAATATAGACATGGTGGAATTCAATTTCATCAACAGAATTTCGAGCAAACATCGGAGTGTTCAGAGACCGGCTTAATTTAAAGCTCCTCTCTTGCTCCACTTCTGCAAGCAACTCTTGACTGCAAGGAATTGAGTTATAATTAGAATCTGGAATGCGATTATAAGGAACTCCGTAATGAAGAAAAGACCAAAGACACAAATCTACATATCTCATCATAAAAACTCAGAAAGCGGCTTGGATAAAGCCCACCATGGAGTGGAACAGAACAGACCTTTGTTTGATATACTGAAAAGAGAAGGTTTGGGAATGATGCAGCAAATTTTACCATATATCACAGCAAACAAATAAAAAAATCTCCAAACATACCTTCCAGGATCCTTCAAGATGAGGGTTTGCAAGCACATAGGATATTCCTTACTTCTTTGAGACCTGATTAAGAAAAGGGCAGCGTTTAGCATATATCAGACCATGCAGGCCTCCTGGAATAGAGCTATACATCAATACCAATTTATATATGGATAGTCTCAATGACTCAAACAAATTTCATGAAGCAATTCACCATTCAAGTATGCACTACAAATGGTACTCATGTTTACAGCTAGTGACCTGAAACAACTGATCAGATCTAACATCAGTTAAGGTAACCAAAACCCATCTAGGCAGGAACAAAATTCACCAACCAAAATACCTATCTTCGCCCTTGATTGAACCAAAATCCAATGGCTCAGAACCCATAAGATATATCTGAAACCCAAAATCAAATGCAAACAATGGAATCAGTCAAACATAAACCACATGAATTGGAAAAAAACATTACCGTAGCAAGATCATCATCCGTGAAGGGCTCAAGACAGATGCTCCAAGCATCATCACAAGGGTCCTGCACACCTCCTTCCACAAAAGCTGCTGCCGATGTCAAATGGGTCTCTGTAACTTTGTTGTTCTCCTCCATCCCCAATACCAGAACCCACACAAGAATAAACCCAAAATACAGCCAAATTCTGCAAAAGCCTCTATCAAACCTATTGCCAAAACGGATCCATGTTAAAGACAAGGTCAGTCCTTCTGCACCCCATAATCAAAATATTCTCTGTAACGCAATAATGGGTATGGAAATAGGTTCGAACCACCGACCAAAAGGCAAAAATTGACCGGGAAAGCAAAAGCTAAAACAAACAAACAAACTTACAGGTGGGTCAAAGAACCATACAAAATAAACGAATCTCTAAAGCAATTCAACCAGCCTCTGATCATATAGCCCAAAATAGAGAATTTGCAAGTTCAGCCGCATATGAAATTATTCGACCGATGCGAAATGAAACGCCCAAACCGTTTCGGCAACCCCTTTGAATCAACGGCTGAAATTGTTGCAATCGTCTAACATATAATCGTGCGGCTTACAAGATGACAGGTAGGCAGAGAGGAGAGTTGATTTCAAAGGGAAACGCCTTACGGCGTAATAATTTTATTATTTAAATTTTCACTATATTCAATCTAAAATTTACATTTTAAAAATGTTCGAACTATAGATCTAAAAATGTTATAACCTGATGAAATCTCCTAACTTAACAAATCATATATATAAGAGAAAATAAATTAAATATATTTTAAAGTATATTTTAATAACTTAACATAATTGATGGATCTCTTCTTGAAAGAGTTGGAGAGCTAGGTCTTGAGCACCTGTAGCGAAGGCAGGCTCTGTATCTCTACATTTGCAGCGATGGCAGGCTCTGTCATTCTACTGCTTTCAGTATCCAAGGACCAGAATAGATCCTTCTCCTTAAAGGACTGAGGGTAGACACTTCATGGAACCCCAGTCGGGGGGAGGCAAAGAACCTCCCCCACAAAATGACAATGAAATGTCCGAGCACCTGGCAGGGAAGGAAGACCCAAACCAGAATGGGGATAACAACTATCTAGAACACCAGCAAGCAGAACAAGGAGAAAAGGCGTGAGAAGTTCATTCTGCTACATACAAACCAGTTGTTGCGATTTGACCAAGGGTTGAGCTGCCAGGACATCGAATCGAAGCAAGAATACAGTTTATGAAAGACCATGCTTTAATAGGGAAGTTCATAGGACTTTGGCCAACCGAAAAAGCATTGTGAAGTTGGATAAACACAAATTGGCACCCAAAGGGGCACATCACCTTGCAGCTGGGGCCGAAAGGTTTTTTCACAGCTATTTTCAATTGCTTAGAGGACAGAAATAGGGTCCTTGATGGTGGACCTTACTTCTTCAATGCTGCTGGATTGTTTCTCAAAGGTTGGGTAGAACGATTCAACCCAGATACGGTGGACCTCAGCTGGGCTCCGGTGTGGATCCGCTTGTATTCACTCCCTGCGGAATTTTGGGAGGAAGAATCCCTGAAAGCGATAGGAAATACCCTGGGTGAGTTTGTCAAAACCGCAGAGGAAACGAAAACAGGCAGATATACCTCTTACGCCAGAATTTGTGTATACATGGATCTCAATCAAGCTCTTCCAGACGCAGTAAATTTCTATTACTTTGACAAGGAATGGTTACAAATTATTGACTATGAACATGTGCCCTTTCCATGTCGAAGATGCCATGCTCTTGGGCACTTATTCAGAGATTGCCATTTAACTCAGAAACCCTCCCCTGTTTCAGATCTAGAAGCCTATGAAGGAAATGGATTCATCAAAGTGGCAAATCGTCGAAGAGCACATAAGAAGCAAGCCCCAAAAACAAAAGTAGCGCAAACCAGTCAACCAAGGCCATCCACAAGCAACAGTTTTAGAGCCCTAGCAGATCAATCAGAAACTCAAATGAATTTGTCAGAGCCAGAACCTAAGAACGATGACAACCCAAAAAAAGGAGGATCCACCTTGTCACCAACACATACTCATGGTAAGGAAGCTTCGACCTTAGATAAACAAAACGATATATTATGGAGTACCCAAGATAGGAAACCAGAGATCCCAAACACAGCTATCTGCACAGAAGAAGAACCAATGGAAGAACAAGATTATTCTCAATTTATGGATGAAGAAACAGAAACAATAGATATTGGGGATTTAGATATTCCGTGCCTTGAAAAGGCCTGCACAACCAATAATTTTGATAATATTCCAGCAGGATAGCTCAAAAACCTGGAAGAAGTTTTATTAAGGGCACAAAGTCAAAAATCTCTAGGTTTACAGACAGGAAGCCCTTGGGACAAAAGACTCATTGCCAAAGATATTAAAAAGCAAGGAAGAAAAACCATTCTTCCAAGAACAATCAAGGTGGGGCAAATCTTAGTGGATTCAGGTAGGTATGCTAAGCTAACTAGGTACTTTAGTCCTGAAATCAATCTTTCTCAATGAAGCTAATCTCTTGGAATATTAGACGGCTTAATGGCCCCAGGAAAACCTGACTCCTCAAAAACATGTTAAAGCAATAAAACCCTCAAGTTCTATTCTTGCAAGAGACAAAGTACGATTCCAACGTACTTGATAGACTAGCCAATAAATTCTGGCCTCGAAGTCATAATATAGCAGTTGATGCAAATGGAGCCTCACGAGGTCTCACCATTCTATGGGATTCCAAAGCTATGGAGCTCAACAACTTTCATGCTCACAGGAACTTCCTTCAAGCAACTTTTCACATTTTAGGAACAAACTAATATGGACTCTTAACCAATGTTTATTTCCCACAGGAAACACAACGAAAAGAAGAGATCCTAAACTCCATCTCGGCTCTTAATCAGAACAGTCCACTCCCACTTTGGATCGCAGGTGGTGATTTTAACATGATCACAAGATTGGATGAAAGGAGAGGAGGCAGAGGTAGAAGCTCTCAAGAAGGATCGCTCTTGAAGGAATTTATTGAAAATAACTGGCTCATCGATCTCCCTTCTAATAATGGAGTTTTTACATGGAACAACAGACAAGCAGGAAGCCTGCAAATTGCATCTCGGTTGGACAGGTTTCTTCTCTCCGATAACGCCTTTCATCTTGGGGGGATTTTGCAGCCTCCATATTGCCCTTCACTGGCTCTAATCATTGGCCCATTTCACTTCATTGGTCTCGACCGGGGAACAATACCCGCAGACCTTTTTGCTTTGAAGCCTTCTGGCTGACTCATCCAGATTTTCATAAGTTCATTAGCACAGAATGGAAAAGCTTTCATTCACCTCCAGGTTCCAAAATGTTCGAATTTCAACAAAAACTTTAGTACCTTAAAGGCAAGATCAAGCACTGGAATCGAACTTCATTCGGAAATATTTTTCAAGGGAAAGCGAACATTGAACAGGACATGAAACAACTACATCAAAAGATCATCACTCTTGGCAGATCAGATGACCTTGCAGAATAGGAAAAAACCCTTGAACTGAAACTTGTGAAAAAGGAAAAGCAGGAAGAAACGTTGTGGAGGCAAAAATCAAGAATCAAGTGGCTTAAAGATGGTGAAAAAACACCAAATTCTTTCATAGCACCACAATCCAGCGCAGAATGCACAACAATATCACCCACATCCAAAATGAGAAGGGCACCAGAGTTGAAAAACATGAAGATATAGAGGCCGAACTCCTAAACTACTTCAAGCAGGTGCACAGAGAACCAAGCAGTGACCGTTCTCAGGCCATTCAAAACATCACAAGCAATATCCCAAAACTCATTTCAGATGAGCATAATAAAATGCTCCTCAAATTTGTCGATCTTCAAGAAGTGGAAACAGCAGTAAGACAACTAAGAGCCAACAAAGCCCCAGGACCGGATGGTTTCACCTCTAACTTCTTCCACAACTTTTGGGACCTAATCAAGAATGAGGTTTGGCAGGTCGTGGAAGAGTCTCACTCTCTTCGTTGGATGTTTCTAGGGATAAATGCTACTTTCATAGCCCTGATTCCTAAGGTGGAGAAGCCTTGCAAGCCGGATAAGTTCAGTCCGATAGCTCTCTGCAACATAATTTACAAGATAGTCTCAAAAATTATAGCCACCAGACTCAAGCTTTTGCTTCCTCTGATCGTCTCACCAGAACAATCTGGATATGTTGAAGGCAGGTAGATCACGGACGGGATCATCCTTACGCATGAAATAATTCATTCCTTGAAGATCTCCAAGAAGCCAGGTATGCTACTCAAACTTTATCTCTCCAAAGCTTTTGACAGCCTCAGTTGGAAATACATTGAAAAGATTCTTCTGGCTTTTGGTTTTGATGCTTCTTGGGTTCGATGGATTATGAGCCTCATATCATCCTCTTTCCTCTCTGTTCTAATTGATGGCATACCCTCCGAGACCTTTCATCCCACTCGAGGCATCAAGCAAGGCGACCCCCTCTCCCCTTTCCTATTTATCATAATGGCAGAAGGTCTAGGGCGAAGCATTAAACATGGTCAACAAACAGCCCGTCTCAAAGGCCTCTCCTTTCACAACTCCCCTGTTTTCACCCATCAACAATTTTTGGATGACAACATGCTTTACGGGCACCCCTCAGTCCAGGAGGCCAGGCAAGTCAAATCTCTTTTATCAGATTTTTCAGAAGCCTCCAACACTTCTATAAATCATTCCAAATCTCAAATATTCTTCTTTCATACTCCCTCTGTTATTCAGTCAGCCATCTTACGCATCCTAAGATTCTCCTCAGCCAAACTCCCCTCCTCTTATTTGGGAGCCCCCCTCATAGCCTCCGGCTTAAAGCACTCCTCCTGGAGATCCCTCCTAGACAAGCTGGAAGCTCGCCTCTCCTCATGGACCCATAGATCTCTTAATATGGCTAGTCGTCTCGTCTTGATTAAAGTCATCCTTCAAGCCATGCCCCTTTACCTTTTTTCCATCCTGGCAGCTCTGAATTGGGTTCTCAAAGAACTTAAATCTATCCAAAGGGCTTTTCTCTGGGGCAGCAGTGGACTTCAACGCAAATGGGCTCTTGTCAAATGGGAAACTGCTTGTCTTCCAAAAAAAGGAGGCGGCATTGGATTAAGAGATCCCACTCACAGCAATGCAGTCATGGGCGCATGGATTTGGTGGAAATGGCTTTCAGGCCCTCCTACTCCTTGGACTATTTCATGGACAGCCAAATATGTGGGAAACGGTCCAAGGGAGGAACTCATCAGAATTTCAGAGACATGTAATGGTTCAATTATATGGAACTCAGCAAAACTGCACAGGAACCTCATTCAGGAGCACAATTTTTGGGAGGTGAAAAGCGGTGATCAAGCCAGATTTTGGGACAACTATTGGCAATAGTTTCCTAAACTCAGGGACCTTTTCCCACCTAATGTTCCCCCGGAACAGGCTCTACATCCCCTAAACAAGGTTGGGAACTTTTGGAGCAATACCGCCCAGAAAGACTATAGAGAATGGCTCAAGGCACCTCAAATCATAGCTCAAGGGACTATGCAAGAACAACAAACTCTGGACACAGAACTAATAAAAAGGAAAATACAGTACTCTGTGGAAAAAGACATTCTCAGATGGGGATATGAAGAAAGAGGTACCTATTCCGCCAGAGAGGCTTATAATTTAATTATCAAAGACCAAATCAGGCCCGATACGCTATGGAGTAAGATATGGGACCCTTCCATTTGGCCAAAAGTTTCTACCTTTCTTTGGCTCCTCTGCCACAAAAGGATTCTCACTTGGGACAATTTGAGAAAGAGAAATTTCAATGGTCCCTCCATATGCTTCATCTGCAAAAAAGAAGAGGAGACAATTGAACACCTCTGGTATTACTGTCCGTTGGCATACAAGCTATGGCAAAAAATAAATTTTCGATGTCAGAAAGAGGCAGGGGCGAGTGGAGACATAACGGCTACAATACGCAACTGGGGCCCCCACCCTTATCAAAGCAAAATCCTGAATTTTCTCTGGAAGCTCATCCCAGGTTTGGTAACATGGACCATATGGAAAGAGAGAGATGGTAGAATTTTCAAAAACCAATCCAAAACACTGGATGAGATATGGAAAATCATAAATCAAAACATTGAAGAAACCATATCTCTAAAAACATGGTACCAAGAGGATCTCCCCACCCTCCCTCAGGAACAATCAATATGGAATAAATGGAACTTCCACAGAAAGCAAGACCAGTTGATCAAAGGAACAAGGCCTCCAAAAGCCCCCTCATCGGTGAAATGGTCACCTCCTCCAAGAGACATGTATAAACTCAATTTTGATGGGGCCTCAAAGGGTAACCCAGGGAATTCTGGATTTGGAGGAATTATCAGAGATTATAAAGTAGTCAACATCATAACCTTCTTGGGCTCACATGGATGGGACACCAACAACTCCGCTGAGCTAGAAGGTCTTTGGCAGGGGCTTCTAATAGCACAAGACAGGAATCTCTTCCCGCTCCTCATAGAGGGAGACTCTCAAATCCTCATCCTAATGGTCTCGAAAATCCTTCATGGATCCCCATCCTCCAAGATTAGTAATAGTTGGAGAATGGCTTAACGGCTATTGCATATTGAGCGATGGATTGGCTTCCATAGAGCGATCTCCTTCATCCACATTAGAAGATATGGGAAAAAAGTTGTGGACCTCTTAGCTAATATGGGAGTTGACAGTGGACGACATCTTCTTGTTGGATCACCAGCAAATCTAATATCTAAATCTCAACTCCTTGACTTCAACAATCTGGTGCAGGAGGAAATGCCTGAGTTCGAAGACGCACTCCCGGATCCAGGTGGCAGATATGTTTGCACAGCTCTCCATGCAAATAATTAATGCCCAGTACTTCCAGCTGCAAGGCAGCGTGGCTTGCTGGGATGTTAAAACAGGCGAGAGTAGGTTTGCAATTAAATTTAGATCGGGAAGGGGATCGGCATTTATGCACTGCATCGTTCGATGCAACATTCTCTCGGTTATAACCATGGCGATCCATGGCTTTCTCACCCTGTTTTGTGCTCTAAGGTGTGGCAATTCGGTTTGGTTGACGGAAGCAGAGATTGATGGCATAATTCCGGGGAATCGCCGCAAGCTCACAGACATTTCTCTCAAGGGTAATCCTTTTCCTGTTCTGAATTTCTGCACTTTGTTTATGTTGGTTATCTTCGCGGTTGTCCTGGTCGTTAGCGTGGAGCTGTTGGTCGACACCTTGGTCCTGTTAGTTGATAGCCTGGTTAAGCATACCTTTGGCCTTAATTGTCTTTGTTCTGTTGGTCATATTGCGTATAATCCTTCACACAACTTCCTCTGATCTGGCATAATGGTTCACTCTACTAAAAAGGCAACGTTCTGGGTGATGCCGAGACACCCGTTTGCATTCTCCCACCGGTTTTTCCCTGGAAACTGTGGTGGAACGGCTCATTCCCTCACCTGCTCAGGAAGCTGGGCCGTCTGCTAGCTCTGGTAGGAAACCCAGGCCCAATAGTGCTTTTCAAACAACGCACTTTAAGTTCCAGAGTAACCTGCCCAGACCCTTGGTAACTGCTCACATCACCCTCATTCTCTCGGAGGAGGAAAATCTTGTCACCCCCTTGACTTGCATCACCCCTGAGCCCTCTCCCGATAATGACAATTCCTCGGACAGCGACAGCAAGGATAATTGGGTCAAAGAAAAGGCTGAACAGGAGGCTCTTCTCAGAAATCTCCCTCCTCTGGATGACATTGTGCCTGTGGCAGAGGATAAAATTCATGGAGACGGGGAACAGGCCATCACCATTCCTGAGAGCAACTTGAGTGGTAATGAAGGTCTTAAGTATGGCGACACTGCCCGAGATGAGAAGAAAAATAATGACCCGGCACAAGAGAAGTAGCAACTCCTGGGACAGTCTCTCTTGTTTTTGTTCAGATCTCAGAATTATGGTTGACTCTTTTATGTATTTGTCTTACCGGTTTGTAGCTCCCATATGGGATTTTGATCACTCTGCGTTCGCTGAATCGCATGGTTTTTTTTGTTTTTGGACAAACTCAGTTTCTCTTCTTGCCGATGTATGTTCTTCTCTATGTATGCTTTCTGGTATCAGGGACTCTGTAATGGCTTGCCCCAGCTTATGTCTATAATGGGGCAGCACTGTTTTGTCGAGTGCAAAAATACCTCGCTCATATGTAAAAATATTTTGTGTTTCAGTTAATAGAAGTTAGTATTTGCAGAGAATAAATAAAATAATTTAACATAATTTAATAATAAAAATTTGAAAAATAATATTAATTAAAATTTCATCAATTTAGTATTATATATTAATGTAATTGTTTTAATTAATTTATTGAGCAACATATATTAATGAAATGACCTTTTTATCTTCTTTAATTTTAATTTTTAAATACAAAACAACGTAATTTAATAATAATACCATGTATATAATCATGAAATAATTTAAAATTAAAATATGAGAAAATAAAATAAAATTATAAAATAATTTTAATAATTTCCAAATCGTAGTAATTAATTAATTTAATTATTATATCTTAAGAGAGTTGTTCCTCAAAAGGGGTAAACAATCAAATGGAGGCGTATGATTGGCTGGAAAAGAGTGGAGATGATGGTAAGAACATGACCAAGGCTCAAAAGCTGATAATAATGTTATCGCAATGGTTATTTATTGAACGTGGTTTGATTTTATAATGAGCTTAAACTCTAGTGGAACATATGCAAAAAGGTTTGCATGCCCCCAAGTATAAAGTAGAGTTTCCAAGTCACCATATGGAAGTTTCTTGCACTAGCAAGATTGTTCCATCCGCGTTGCAGACAAAACACTTCCTTGGTGATGTCCATCAAAATAGACAAAGGTGAATGGTGCGTCACCTCCACTCACATAACTTTGACAAAGTAATCTTATTCCAGTCCAATCCCATTTTCTTAAATAGATGGGTGCGTCAGACTAGTTATATATCTTCCACAAAAACCTACCCTATACCTGAAGTTTTTCTGCCAAAGCAGATGAGGGTGCATGCCCCCTAGGTTTTAGTCACAATTACCGAATCACTTGTGCTCACCAGGTGGATGGACTAGAGATTGATGAGAGATTTCTTGTCCAAAAATCCAAGTTAGGGATGGCACTTGACTATTAGCTATGTTTGAATCGGGGAATGAAAGCTGGTCTATGAGCTGGACCACTCTGCCTTCATGCGGAAAACACATCACTCAAAAGAGTGAGGAAACAATAGTTCCCATGCTATAAATGTAGTCACACCCAAGGAGTAGATTGTAATCTAAAGGTCCTTGGACTACCATCACATTCAGATAAACGGTCTTCCTTCTCAAAGTTATAGGAAAATTTGGAAGGATCCCTAATGGTTGACTGGTTCCTTTGTTGAAACTTGTTAGATTTCAAATCTCAAGCAGAAGCGATGGCGAACCAGGCGCTTTCCAAGTAATTGAAGAAAGGATACTCACAAAAGCCCCTTCATCTATGATAGTACCAACCATGACCATTCTATAAGTTTGCACTATGATTCAGAATGGTACATTAGATGGTAGATGGGGTCTACCTAGTAGATTTCAATCGATGGAAAAGACTAGGTTGCTTGGAGGAGGGACCAAATAATCGGCTAGGTAAACCTCTGACAAACTTCCTTCCTGCGGTAAATGAACACGTAGATTTCCCCCATGTTCATCGAAGTCTGTGTTTATGAAAAGAATTTGAAGGGTGTCATTCTCATTCTCTTTGGTG
Organism: Pinus taeda; assembly: GCA_000404065.3. NCBI lineage: Eukaryota > Viridiplantae > Streptophyta > Pinopsida > Pinales > Pinaceae > Pinus > Pinus taeda. The sequence continues at coordinate 184,785 of APFE030172160.1, forward strand.
ACTGTATCATCTAACGGTAGACCTTCTGAAGACAAGACTGGGTCGACTGCCTTCTCGACCCGTTGACTTTTTTCCATTGTGGACTCAGAGGATTTATCTTCAATGGTAGATGCTTCGACCGACCACAAAGGTGTGTCAGTCAGATTTTCAACTAGTGGTGGACTTGGCAAGAGTTTCTTGTATCTAGGTGGAAGTCGTGGCGGTGAAGCAGGATGGTTATCCAAGACTCTTTTAGCCTCTTCTATGAAGGGACAATGGTGGATGGCATGATCGCCTTATCATAGTCTACAAGGAATTTTAGATCTTCCTTTTCGTCCATCGAAGTTGCTTTCACTAGTTGACATTGTACTTTCAACATGATCGTCAGAGGTTGAAGACACCGGATTGTGCAAGTGGGGACACCAGTCCCTTAAGATCCGTGGGATGCAAGGACAATCTCGATGATAGTGGTCCCCTTTGCAAATGACACATGGAGATTTAGGTTTGGACAGTGCAGTGTGTGGATTTTCACTAGACGATGCTTGGTTGCCCCCTTTTGCCATTGGCTTCTTCTTCTTCTCCTTCCCTTTATTATTCTTCTTAGTTACTTGGTTTTTAGGTTCACGAAGAGAAGAGGAAGAAGGAGAGCGAGAAAAAAATGAAGTAGAAGGTTTGGGGGTAACTCTAGTATCATCTGGTCGCTGATTTGATTGCTCAGGAAACACGGCGCTTTGAACGACAGAGGTCAAGAAGAGCCATACTAGGAGGCCAATTGCCAATCCTGGAAGGGACAATGTGGCCATATGAGGTGCACCAACATCTCCCCAAGAGGATAAGGGACTAGGATTTTCCCCAAGGGGAAATCCTTGGTTGGTGGACTCCATTTTCTCAACCTAAGATCAACGAGGGAACATTGATGTTATTCCAATTAAAATAAATTTTATGACACTTTGACACAACTTGTTTTTTCAATTTTTAAGAGTCAAGAAAAAGCTAAAGATGACTCTAGTCACCTTCGATTTTTAGTGAGCCCAAAGTGACAAGTTCTCAGATGGACCTCTTCTTTTAAGGAGTTTGAAAAGGAACAAAATTGACTACTCTAGAAATCTAGACAAAGGGATTACCAAACCAATCCCAAAACTGCAGAATAATTTTTACGGTATGGTAGTCAATCTTCTTGAATGTTGTGTTCAGTGCATTGTGATCAATAAGGCAACAAACACGACTTCCTAAGGATAAGGGATATAGCTTATTATGGTCTCCCAATATATACTTGACGGTACATGGGAGCACAAGTCCATACTAGCACTTGTCGTCTTAAAGAGGAGGACTCACCCAACCTACGATGAAAGCGATAGTTACCAGGCTTTACAACACCGGAATACGTATCTAGCCTAGACTTCTAGATGTTGTGCGTCAAGTTCAAAAGCATTTTTATGTTCATTGAAATTTATTTTACTGTTGATCTTTCTTAAGAAGTTTTCCTTTTAGGTTCACTGCATGATGTAGATATACAACTCCTAAATATGCAATCTAAGATGATAAACAGTCGTTTATTTCTCTTTTTGCAATGAAAATCCTAGCTACTAAGGGAAGAGAAGCAAAATTGTTTCAACATAGAGCAGAGAGCACACACTAAGATGCACTGTCCTAAATCAATTTCCACAAGTAATCTAAATTCAAATGCACATGCATGTATTTTTTTCACTTTCTTAATGTATGAATGACAAAAAGAATGCTAAGTATAAATCAGAACTATTTTCTTTGAAAGTGACAGTACTAACAATTTTCTTTTCAAAAAAAGAAAGGAGGACTAAGACGACACCTTGCTATTTCAAATTCAAAAATTTCTTTTGACACTTGAAATACTATTAAGTCAAATCAAATACAAGAGCAAAAGTGTAATTGACTATCAACAAGAGGAAGACTCTTTTCTTTGACTGAAAATGACACTTGCGACACTTTCAAATCAAAGGACAACAGTTCGATTAAGATACTATGTGCAAAGGACAACTGTAAATGGTGAAAAATACATAAAAACATTCACAATTATTCCTACAATGGAGGCTAAATAATGCAAAGGAAGGGAGTTTGAACAGTGATATACTGATCACAGACAACAAAACTCTTGAATAAAGCTGAAGACAATGAAGAAAAAACCAAAATCTAGAGGCAGAAATAGTCTTATCTGATCATCGCACCTGTAACACAGGGAAACATGAATGCCTCTCAGCTATAGCACAAGGGAGGTGCAATGCATCTAGACTGTGAAAGGGAGATAGTGAGATGGTCCAGGGACGAGACTAGGCTTGGTTTTTGCTCACAGTTTGTAGCTCACTTCAAGGATTTAGGCTGAGCTAATGATAGTCAGTAAATACAAAGCATAGGAGTTGATCTAATGAGGTTACTTGAGCTACCACCAGGGCACTTAGGATGTTCTCAAGTCAGATGTTTAATTCATAAACTAACACGTAGATTGACTGAAGCAACATTTATCTACTTTGCAGTTGCATAGAAAATGTAGTTCTAAGGCTAGTTGGCTTAATTTTAGGCTCCGTCTATAGTTTATAAAGAAAACAAACTATAAACAAGAAAACAAGCTAATTTTTCCCTAGTGGAGTCACCATTTTGTTATCGAGAAAACTAGTGTCCATTGAAAGCTGTTAGTCCCACTAAGACGGTTACCTATCTTAGAAATGAACAAACTAACGTCATTTGTGTTTTCCTTTATGAGAAATATATGAGAGAGAAGCAGAGAGTACCAACCTCAGTCTTCCACTTGGCTCCTTGCATGTTTCCTCTCCCCTTTGACACATCTTTGCCACTCATTCCTCACTTGTCTCGCTTCAAAGAACACCTGTAGAGTCAAAGCAACATAATACCATCAAATCATATAGATCTATAATCATAAACAATATAGGATCAGATATATATTAACCATACAAATGCATATATCAATACAAGATTCAGAGATATACAAGAATATGGAGGAAAACTCAAATAGCTTTATCAATAGAAGTAGTAGAAGAGAGGATTACAACCCATTGGTCTAACCCAGTGCCATCCTCCTAGCATGAAATCCCTCTTCACCTCATTAAAATCTAGATCACCCAACATTATGATGTTCCACAGAGAAACCAACAACACTTCCTCACAAGATACAAAATTCCAGCTTCTGGATCTCTAGGATGAGGGATCCATATATAGATGTTTGCAAGTGGGTGAGTCAGCATCTGGGTTTTTGATTAGTGTCATTTCTCTTATAGTTCTCAGTTCCACTTGTAGATTTCATGATCTCTTACTCATCCCTGGGCGACTTCAGAGAGGCAAGTGTCACAGGAGAAGTTTCTGGAAGATTCCATGATCATCCACCTTGCAAAATATCTCTGCCATTTGTCTACTCTTGCCCATCCCGCCCCATAGAAGGGCTTTTCAGTATGCATCACACCCCCTGTGTGCATAAGGTGGGTTGCATCGCACCTTGACCATGGAGTGGGTGATATGGTCCAGTTTTGACCAGTTCTGAGCAGATTTTCATGGAGAATTTTTGGGAGATGATGTAATCAGCTAACCTTGTTCCTTTAGGGTATGAAACAACACTTTTAGGGGCTTAGAAGCCCTTAGTTCATGGACATATAAGATTGGGGTTGCAGTGGCCAAATATGTCTATAACACCCCCTTATAGTTTTCGAGTAGCCATGCTATGTAGATTGTTTGAGAAGCCAGATAGTACCAAATTTTCCCCAGAGTGGCTGCCATTAATAGAGGCAGTTGTGAATGCAACAATTATGAATTGGGCTCAAATTGCGTGTGATAATTTGGGGAAAACCATTATGAAATATAGGTGAAATAGGAGTCCCTCCTCAAGGGTTTATCCCCCATTTTTCATGAGTGCCTTTGTAATGGATGCAATATTTTTTAGCTCTAAATTTCCTATAATGGGACGAAAGTGGACTATACAAGACCTACTTCCTATCCATGTGTACCATAAGAGTTTGTGGGAGGCTCAGTTTCACCCCCATTTTTACAATTTTTGTTAAGGAGTTATGTTTCCCATCCATAAATAAGTCTACAACACAACTGCCCCTAGGTTTCCAAAAGAAGTTGAAGTGGATATTTTTCCTGTAGCCAGATGGTTTAGGGAGAACACTTTTACCTATATCAGAGTATTTGGGAACATTTCTTCCCACATTTCCTCCCATACTATGTCCCCTAAAAGTTAATGGCAAGGGAGATAGCCTACAAAATGGCAAGGGAAGGTGGCATGAGGAAAGGGTTGAAAGAATAGAAGAAGGCCATTTGGCCTACATTTCTCTTGCAATGTGGTGTGTTTGCACTACATGATTTTGGACATGCATGCAAAGAGGGAAATACTATGAAATCTCTGAAATTAGCTACATTCCTAGGAAGGAGGTATGACCCAAATGAAACTGTTAAGGACTTCACTAGTATGGTGAAAGTGAAATCGTTCACCAATGAGGAAGATGCCTTCAATGACCTCTTCCTACAAGAAAAAAACATTTTCAGATGTGACGCATATGACATCACTACTTTTTGCGCCAGATGATGTTGAAGCTTTCATTTGTACACAAAGAGGAGATTAAAGGTGGTCCCATTTGACCTCTTACAAATTGAACCAATAAGGGAGCCAACTCCCAGTGTAAGCTTGGAGGACAGTTCTAAATAAAATTATGAAGAAGAGACCCAGGAGAGATCTACTCATGAGTTAGGGCACTTAGAGTAGCAGTCTCAATATGGGGGAGGAAATAAAAATAAAGAGTCCAAAACAGACATGACAAGAACTACAGAAGAAACATTTGAGCAAACCTTGACAAAGAAATAGGTAGAAATTCACTCTGCTTTCACTTAGTCAGCAAAACTCCCCAATATTGATTTGAAGAAGGAATTTGAGAATTTGAATAAGAAGCTTCGTACAGATGAACAAACATCTGAGATGTAGACTCGACAACACAACTAAACTCAAGAAATAATAGTGGAGAAAATTGTAGGCACTCAAGATGCTGAGCTTATTCCTGCTAAACCCACTTTAGAAATTATTTTGAGAATTGAGAAAATTGCTCCATTAGATGTGTTTTATAGCCCTACTAGCAAAGTTCTCATTAAGAGACGAAGGAAGAAGAGGAAGCTAGATGTTGTAGCTAATACAACCCCCAAGAATGAACCAATGGACATTGTATGGAAAGACTCACCCATGGACCCATCTGAAAACCTCACAAGACCGTCGCAATTTGTAGGAGCCTATGCTATGAAAACTAATATCAAAGTGATAGAGGTCCAAATTATGCTTAGAGAAAATGAACAAAATACTTTTTTGTTGCAAAACAATTAGCCGAAGAGTAATCCAATCAACAAGCAAAATTACAAGTAGCCTAGCTCGAGTAGGAATTTCAAAAGATGCAAATACAACATCAAGGCAACCTATTGGAAAGAGATACACAGATACAAGCCATGACAGATAAGTATAAAGACAATCCACAATTCAATGATTTCATAAAGGAAGCACTCAGTCTTAACTGCCAACTAGTGCAACAAAAGGAATTTCTCTTCCAGAAAATCTTGCAAATAAGTCGTTATTGTGGGACCAGTGTTAAGCTAACAAGCCAAGTTGTCGACATGAGACTTGAGTATGAAAAAATCCATAAAATGGTTTCTGACTTTATCACTTGGCAAGAATCAAAAGAAGGGATAAAGGCTGATTTGAAAAACCTAGAGGAATCACATAAAGACATATTGCTCATAGATTGGGATTCACAGATCAAGTAAGCATAAAGAGCAACAACACTCGTGGCAAAAGCAACAAACAACATCGTAGAATCTATCAATGAAAATCTGCATGGTGCCAACTTGGCTGCAGAGTCTATACCAGGACTTGTTCCAAATGCCAAACAGTTAGAGTAGAAGTGGAGTTAGGTGGCAAAATAAAAGGAGGACATGATCAGAAAAATGGGCAAGCTAAACTAGGAAGCATACTGGCAGTTCTTAGTGAAACCATATAGCCAGTGGATGAACTTGTGATGCTTAACTACCTCCACATAGAAAATGGTGCCAGTGCTGATAGATATTATATTCCCTGGGCAATTGAAATCTATGATCGACCAACTGACACAGCTGAAGCCTATGACAGATATTTGCGATCTCATAGATCAAATGCAAAGGAGTTAGTCAATTAGTTTATTTTTATTTTAGTTTTTTCTTTGCATAATCTGAGGCAAGTCATTTAAACCTCCTCAGCTATTTTTTTAATAAGCTATTTTATGACCTATAGTTTAGTAGTTAAACTCCTCTCATGCATTTAGAGAGGGGTCCATAAATTTTATTAGAAACATTCTTTAAAACATGAATTTTTCTACCTTTGAGGAGGTTCTGATGGAATGAATGGAACATGATCTATTTTGTCTTAAATGTTGATGCTAGGGTTACCTTTGCTTACACCCACAGTATGCATATACATGCATAACCACCTTTGTCCTAGGTATTTTAACTCTGCATTGAGTCAAAATCTTCAACCATAAATGGTTAATGCCCTATTCATCAGTTCCTTTATATCGGAACTCAACCACCCTGCTTAAACGTTCTATCGGAACTGTAAACCTCCTCATAACCTTCATTATCCCTTTAACCACACATATATGACCTTTCCCCTCTTTAACATTGGTTACATATGTTCTAACACATAAAACCTTCCATCGTTGGAGTTATATATAAAATCCCATATACCTGCACCTAATCCTTTATAAACTAATTACAAAGGAAGTATATACACAAACATACCTTTTCCACCTTGGTACGGCCTTAGCACATTTCTTGAGGTTTACCTTTATTGCAATCGAGTATCAACTCTTCTGTCATCACATTACATATGTGCCTCATCACCCCTTCCCCTCTGATATGCGACTATCAAAAGCATTTGAATAGCGCTTAAGTCTTAAAAGACTCGTCAACATATCTATTGCAATACACAGGAAACATGAGAAATACGAAGGAAAACCTTGTCGGAACATGAAGCACGATCTCAAATTTTATAGACCCGCAACTATAAATGGCGTTGAGATCTCAAATATTATAGACCCACAACTATAAATGTTGACGGGTACACCTCTTATTGCATATCGAATTACTCTCCTTTCATCCCTATTAGCACATCATCGGCGATCGGTGAATCGGTCATTGCAATGTCACAGTTCTATGGCCACTATCCCTCGACAACTCCAACTTTCGATTTGTGATTAGATCACAATCGTTGACCTGGTTCCAATCCAATGGTCCTCGATCATTTGCGATCCCTCATCGCAACTACCCAAATCTCGATTTTGATAACTTCAAAAGGACTCTGTCAATGCGATTTAATCCTCACTATTGATCTATGAGATCTAACGGTTGTTGTGTTTTAACACTTTAATCCTCCAATACTCTATTACATATGTTTTTCTGCCATTTTCAATGGTTTCTGTGGCTTTTGGGTTTCTTCAAAGGTTCTTCCTCCTTTATCTATTCTACAGAACACTTCCTCCTTAGCTTAACTTTGTGAGTTCTTTACCCACAAATGATTCAACCATTATTTCAGTTCTGCAATCGTTAAATGCCATTAAGATCCTCTACCTCTTCTCTTCTTCTATGTATTCACCTTGACCTGCCTACACACACATTTATACTAAATTTCAATTCAGTGATCACAAATTTCTCAACACTCGAACACACATTCGAACTCAGAATTGAGTTGTTTATATTAGTTAACAAATATGTACATGAAATACGCTCTTCGGCATGATCTTCAATGACAGTCTTCTCCTCCTACTCTGCTCATACAGCTTACATTTATACCAGAAGGTTCTGTTGAACTAATTCTAGTTTAAATCCTAGATCTACTAAACTGACTCCTAAATGTCCTCCATGTCCACTTCAAACTTCAATTAATTGCGAATAACCCTCTCTAGTTCCTCGAATCACAAACTACCTTAAGAGTTAATATTGACTTCTAAATATTTTGTCATTATTGACCACTCATGTTCTCCTTAATTCGAGAGAATTTACAAGATATCTATTTATCTAATTAATTCCTATTTTATGTACTCAAAAGTCTAAATATTACATTACTTCATCACTTAGGAATCCAACTTCCTTAAAATACATGACCCCCCTATGTCTACTAAAATACAAGTATTTTCCTTGGGTTGAATGCTCCTGCATAAGACTCCCAAAGTAGAAAATATTCATGATATCATGATCATGTGTCTTCATGTGTTTGATAGAAAACCTCCAAGGTCTGAAACTTTAGTTTGTAACTGTCTAAAAGCTTTGACCCTATGTTGTTGTTGTACATCTGTTGTCTTTTCCTCCATATTGTTCTCCTTGTCAATCAGGTTCATACTTTGATTGATCATCCTTCCTGCTACTATCATTTTCTTCCCTATGGCATGTTTCATCATTAACTGCCACAATTCTTCAATCTTTGTCTCCAGTTTATCCTTGGATTGGTCCATGCTTTGCCACTTACTTTTACCTCTTTCTCTTTGTGTTAGGTTGTTTCTGCTCTCTAATAACTCTTCAAATTGTTGCTGATTACTTCCCCTTCGTAGTTGTTGGTTTACTTTCTCTTCTACTTTTGCTCTTGCTCCAAATTTTGCTTTGACTCCTATTCTGACTGCCTCCCTTTCATCCTTACCCTCTTTCATGATTGTATCTGTCTGCATTGAACAATGACTTTCTAGCATTCTTTCCAGCAATTGAGCATCTATGTTCCATGGATTAAATTCTTCCATAGCATCTTCTTCTTTCATCATTGTTTGGTTGCTCATCTGTGCCAAATTTCGTTCAGCATCTGTGACAAAACTTGCACTCACAAAACACTTGTTAAAGTAAAAAACATAAGGCTTCTATACTTTATCTTCCTTTGGCAACAATTCAGTTTGCTGCTCTATTTGTTTCTCCTCTGTTAGCACATCAGTATGATATTTTGAAATTCTCAAAATAATTCATGAGACTATTAGCTAGTCTCTCTTCCACATCATCTTCTCTAATGATGTCTTCCTGCTCTTGTCCACTGCAGTGAACTCCTTATTCTGCAGTGTCAATTTGTTGAACATTCATTACCATCTCCTTTTTGTTATGATTGTCATTCATGACAATTTTCTTGTCTCCCCTTTTCAGCAATCTATCTTGAACATCTATCCTCTATTTTTCCAACTCCCTTCTTTGAAAGACTAATTTATATATATAACTCAATAATTTCAATTGGAGTAGAATTTGGATTTTTCAACCAATTTTCCAAACCTTCCTTTGTTATTAAGAAATCATCAGATGTTATTTCTCCCAAGGTTAAATCCTTTACATAGGTTTCCTCCCTCTTAAAATCCTTCACTAGATGTCCTTCTTTTTCCCTGACTATCTCAACAGCGTCAATGGCTATTTCCACTGTGCCTATCATCATGGTGAATTGATGATCATTTACTATGTTTTCATCTAACATAGTCTCTTCTTCTTCAATACATTTTGCCTTGCTATCCCTCTGTAACTCTTTTCCCAAAGTTATCCTTGTCTCATCATCTTCATTAATATTCTCCTGGATTTGTTTTTCACCAATAACATTAATCAAACTCATTTGATTACCTTTCTAAGACAAAATTCCTTCATTCTTCATCAGAATAAGATCCTGATTCCTCATCTCTATGAAAGCTTCTATAGAGTCATCCATAGGATTTTTCTTCTGTATGGAGACAAATTCTTCTTCTTCTAAGAAGTTATCTTTGTCACCTTTTACTTCTAGATCTTCATCTACTCTGAAGATATCTTTAAAAGGTTTCTTTTCTCCTGCAATACCTGCTACCATCCACAAACTATCAGTTTCAAGAACATAAGACCTTGTGGTCTCACTTGATGCTTCAGTCATCATGTTTCCTTGATGTTTTGAATCCTTCATATGATTGATTGGAATAAGACTGCCATCTTCCTCCTCTATGATAGCTCTAACATTCTGCTACCTACTCCCAGGTGACTCTTCTATCTCCTTCTGGTTCTGAGATCTTGCCATCTCAATCTTGTTCTGAACAAATTTCAGATTTTCCTCCTTCTCTCTAACAAACTCTAAAGTTTGTTCATCCTCCATTGATATACCTACAATCATCCACCAATTATTAATTTTAAAATATTAAGACCTGGTGGTCTTACGTGACTCATGGTTTAGCTTCTCATGCTCAACTTCATCTACTTCCTTCACAAGGAATGGTTCTTGTATTGTAAGAGCTCCAACTATTAATTTGTCAATGATTTCTTTTTTATGTAACAACTCAATAATTTCCTCATTTGAGAGTCTTCTTCATCATACTTTTCTCTAGAGTAACTTTTATCCCCTAAAACACATTTCTCCTCATACTTCAATTCAAGAGCTCTATTCAACTTCACTTCAGAGTATTCGTCTTCTGTAAGATACTTCTTCATGCTTTTGATAGCTTCACAAAACTGGCTATGCTCTCCTATGCATCCTGCAAGCACACCAAAACTATTTGGTTCCATAACACAAGGCTCGATGGCCTTATACATCAGCTCTTCATCTTATGTCAACATCTCTTCAGGTTGTTTTGAACTATCCCAATAGTCCATGAGATTCTCACTTGATCTCCATTCTTTATGTTAGGTTCCCACCCTAACCCCCTTATCTATGTAATGGGACCACGTCATAGTCAAGAGTCAATAAAGCCCATATTTATAATTGTAAGTGGTTAATCCGCAATTAATAATGGAAACAAAGTTAGTTGCAAATGGGTCGTAGTATTAGATAGATGGTATTAGTAATACCGCAGTATTGGCCCATGGTATTGCACGTATGAGTCATATATAAAGGATAGAAACTCACTGTGAGGAGTATCGTGTCTTATTTTGTAATCGAGCTCTACTCTATTGGAGGTTGCCCCCTCGAAGAGGCAAGTGAACATTACTCTTTGAATAATAAAATCATTGCTATTCTGTGTTCTGGGTATCTTTTCTTCGCATATTCTGTGTTTTGGGTCTCTTTTCTTCGCATATTCTGTATTTGGGTATCATTTGCAGGTTAAGAGCATAACAAGTGGTATCAGAGCACTTTCCAGGGCCGGTGGGATCTCCATTTCGTAGCAATTTTTTTTTTTGGCTCGAGACGTGTTCCGGCGTCTTTAAACCACAGGATCTGTCATTGAGCGCATAAATCTGCGGATTTGGGGAGGCATACACGCAGGAAATACAAGAGCTGGTCACGTCTGTTGGACTCCCTTGTAACTCCTGTGGGTACCCCTTCGAGTAGTAGCGCATTAGATAGAACTGCGCAAGGACTCTCTTCCACGTACCCTCTGGGTATATCGGAAGCCCCATAGGCTCCCTGAAAACCTCGCCATAGATAAACCGTCAGCCGTCTTGCGGCTACAGTACACCGAGAATAGCACTCGGAGAGATTACTCGCCCGTATGATAGGGTAGTCGGGTGGTACGGCTAAGGGTACGGTTGACCCTCCTTAGTTAGATCCCTAAAACATTGGGCCGAGTACTACTGCTATACCCTTATGTATATTGCGATCTATAGCACCTGACACTCCTCAAGACCCTAGTTTCCTTTTTTAATCATCACCTCTTCCAGATCCACTTGAGCAAAGGAGTGCAGCAGCAGCAGACATCGGTCCCAATAATCCATTCCGATCTATTAGATTCATCAGATCTGCAGAAGTAGTCAGTTCAGCCGTCCAGCGCTATCCGATCCGCCATTCAGTTCTCTCAGATCCACCAAACCAGAGTCGTTGTGAAGGGTTCCTATACGAGGGTATAATTGTTGGAGGACTTTTGGCTACATTGACATTTTCAGGATTTGGCGACTGTAGTATTGATCAAGAAGGAGTAAAACTCCGTTAGGAGTTTAAAAAAAAAAAAATTAAATAAATAAAAAAATAAAAAAAAATTCTGAGATCTTCTGGGGCGCTTATTGGTGATCTAGCCCATTAAAATCAGGACGACGAGCTGAGCATGGTGGTACCATTCAATTAATTGTGAAAATTTTTTGGCGGTCCCAATTTTTCATCAAGACGGTGTATGGTAGCAACTACAGCTCAAGCAATGGCCAATGAAAGGATGGACAAACTTGAAGAAAATGTGAAGGAAATCCAAACTCAGCTTCGCGGACTAAGTCTCCAGATACAGAAATTTTTTTCAAAGGGCAAGGAGCAACCCCAAGAGGAGGGGTATAATGGCCATGAATGCAATGACGGTGAATCTAGCCAGTCTCCTCACATCTGGCACACACATCCACCACCTAGCCAACGACCTCCCAAGTTGGATATGCATAAATTTGACGGTTCTCACAAGTCCGCATGGCTAGCATAAATGGAGCAGTATTTCAAATTGAATCATATCCTACATGATCGGACTAAGCTTATGTTGAGGAGCATGTACTTCGACAATGAAAGGTGGCAATGGTGGGAATGGCATCAGCGTTGCAATGGATCTTTTAGGACTTGGACCCAATTTACCAAAGCTCTTTGAGATCGCTTTGAACAGGAAGACTCTTATTTGGGTCGTCTCACTAAGCTCCAACAGACTGGTACAGTGGATGAATATATTACCGCTTTTGAAGGCTTAGCTTTCCGCACTAAGGGTCTCAAGGATGAGTTCTACATGGAATGTTTTATCAGCGGTCTTAAAGAAGCCATCAAATCTCAAGTTCTACTTCACCACCCTCCCACGTGGATGGAGGCTTGCCAGGTAGCTCATAAGGTGGAACGTGCATTAGCAGTCCAATACAGTCGCCCAAATTTCCCTGCTAAAGGCCGTCGCCCACAGGCTCACAACACGACTCAAACACTTAAGGTCCAAAAGGTGTCCCCTGCGGAAATGGCCAAAAGAAGGAAGCAAGGACTATGTTACTACTGTGATGAAAAATACTCCCCAGGTCATAAATGCAAGGAGCCCAAATTCTTTCAAATAGATGCCACTGACAACAGCTCAACGGAGGAAGATCCACCACTCGAGGAACATGAGCCGCTAAAGGAAGACAACCAACAGGACAATGTCTCTGACGAACCATTTATTTCGTTGCATGCCTTGGCAGGGATTTCTTCCCCTCAAATGATCAAAATCAGAGGGTTTATTAAACATTGCCCAGTAGTAGTCTTGATTGATAGTGGAAGTACACATAATTTCATCCATCAAAGTGTCGCAGAAACGGTGCATTGCTTTGTACGAGCATTTTCTGACTTCCAAGTTCAAATTGCAGATGGAGGCACAATGAAATGTGAAGGCTGTTTTGAAAATGTAAAACTTCAAATGGGGGATTACCAGTTGAAAACCCACAGGTTTTCCATACACATGGGGGTTGTGACATTGTCCTCGACGCTGACTGGCTCCACACTCTTGGGCCAATCACAATGGATGTCTAGGAGTTGTATATGAGTTTTAAGCAGAAAAACCACACACATACCCTCTGTGGACTCCAGGTGGGAGGCCCCTCTATTATTAGCTCGCATAGGATGGAAAAATTGTTAAAAAAGGGCAATCATGGAATTGTAGCTCAATTTAATGCCATCCAGGTAGTCGAAACCAAGCCGTCGCCACTTCATCCTGAGATGCAACAGATTTTAAATAACCATCTGCCGGTCTTTGACAAGCCTCGAGGGCTTCCACCCTCGCGAGGAGAAAATGATCATAGCATCACCTTGGTTCCAGGGGCCCAACCGCCAAATGTGCGCCCATACAGATATCCGTTCACCCAAAAGAATGAAATAGAAAAAATCATCAAGGAACTTTTGGAAGCAGGGGTCATTCGTCCCAGCATCAGTCCTTATTCATCCCTAGTGGTCATGGTGCTCAAGAAAGATGGGGAGTGGCAGATGTGTCCTGAATTCAGGGCCCTCAATAAGTTGACAGTCAAAGATAAATTTCCCATCCTGGTGGTTGATGATTTGCTGGATGAACTCAATGGGGCTCAATTTTTCACGAAGTTGGATCTTCGCTCAGGCTACCACTAGATTCGCATGAAGGAATTCGACATCCCCAAGACTGCTTTTAGAACTCATGAAGGCCACTATGAATTCCTGGTCATGCCATTTGGTCTTTGTAATGCCCCCTCTACTTTTCAGAGCCTCATGAACCACATTCTCAAACCATATCTCAGGAAATTTGTCCTTGTCTTCTTCGATGACATCCTCATCTATAGTTGCACTTGGGACGCACATCTTCAACATGTAGATCTACTCTTGCAACTACTCAGCAAGCATAAATTATTTGTTAAGATGTCCAAGTGTTCGTTGGCATGGAAGAGGTAGAGTATTTAGGCCACATTGTGGGGCATGAGGGTGTCAAGGTGGACCCCAGAAAAGCAATGCAGGAATGGCCTCAACCTAAGACCTTGAAGAGTTTGCGAGGATTTTTGGGTCTCATAGGCTATTATCGTAAATTTGTCCACAACTATGGTCGCATAGCGAAACCCCTCACCCAACTCCTAAAGAAAAATTTATTCTTCTGGAATGAGGAAGCCCAACAGGCCTTTACAGCTCTAAAAAATGCCATGAGTTCCACTCCAGTTTTAGCACTACCTGACTTCACCAAATCTTCGTCATTGAATGTGATGCTTCGGGTACAGGTATTGGGGCGGTTTTAATGCAGGAAGGGCGACCATTGGCCTTCACAAGCCAGCAACTCAGTGGGAAGAATCAGGGCCAATCTACATACGAGAAGGAAATGATGGCCATCTTACATGCAATCGACACCTGGCGACCTTATTTATTGGGGCGACATTTCCAAATCCGTACAGATCATCACAGTCTTAAATATTTTTTGGAGCAACGCCTATCCTCCCCACAACAAAATAAATGGCTAGCCAAAATACTGGGATATGATTATGAGATCATTTACAAGAAAGGGAAAGACAACAGGGTAGTCGATGCACTATCGCGCCAATTTGAGGAGGAAAGTACCCTGCTAGCTATTTCCCTCCCCATTCCAGAATGGATTGAAGAAGCTTGCAGGGAATGGTTTTCACACCCCGAGCTCTCCCAACTCATTTCTCAATTACAGCCAGATCCACACTCCACCAAGGGATATTTGTGGCAGGATGATATTCTTTGCTACAAGGATAGAGTCGTACTATCACCAACATCCACCTTCAAAAGTCACATTTTGGCAGAGATGCACTCATCTCCCATTGCAGGACATTCGGGCTTTTAGAAGACGTATGCTCGCACCAGAAGATCATTTTTCTGGACAGGCATGAAAAAGGACATCCTTACCTTTGTAATCGAATGCGATGTCTGTTAACGCCACAAAGGGGAAACCGTCAACACACCAGGCACATTACAACCATTGCCCATTCCGGCATCAATTTGGACGGACGTTTCTATGGATTTCATTACAGGTCTTCCAAAGTCAGGGAACAAGTCAGTCATCATGGTGGTTGTGGACCGATTGTCGAAGTATGGTCATTTCTGCGCTCTTCCCCACCCGTTTACACCAACTTTGGTTGCTCAAACTTTCATGGGTCAGATCTTCAAATTGCATGGCATGCCCATTTCTATTGTGTCCGACCGCGACCCCATCTTCACCAGCAATTTTTGGCAGGAACTCTTCAGAATACAAGGCACTCAACTAAAACTCAATACTTCCTACCATCCACAAACAGATGGTCAAACTGAAGCAGTCAACAAATGTCTAGAAACCTACCTTAGGTGTTTTACTTCAGAAAAACCTACCTTAGGTGTTTGATCCAACATCATCCTCCCAGTTGTAGAAGCCCTCTTCACCTCATGAACAATAAAATCACCCAACAATGCAATGTCTCTTCTCACCAACAAACCAACAACTCTTCCTTCCAAAATACAAAATTA
The DNA here is from genome assembly GCA_000404065.3 of Pinus taeda. Lineage (NCBI taxonomy): Eukaryota > Viridiplantae > Streptophyta > Pinopsida > Pinales > Pinaceae > Pinus > Pinus taeda. The sequence continues at coordinate 200,617 of APFE030172160.1, forward strand.
CAGCCTCTAGATCTCTTAGATGAGGGATCCATATATATATATTTGCATAGGGGTGAGCCAGCTTCTGGGTTTTTTATTAGTGTCCTTTCACTGATAGTTCTTGGTTCCACTTGGAGATTTCATGATCTCTTACTCATCCCTGGGCGAATTCAGAGAGGCAAGTGACACAGGAGAAGTTTCTGGAAGATTCCATGATCATCCACCTTGCAAACTATCTCTGCCATTTATCTATTCTCACTCATTGCACCCCACAAAAGGCCATTTCAGTATGCAATGCACCTGGCTAGTTTGGTAGTCAGTATGCATCGTACCTTGCCCATGGAGCAGTCTTTATGGTCCAATTTTGGCTAGTTCTGAGTAGTTTTTCAGGTGGAACTTTTGGGAAATGATATAATCAGCTGACCATGATCCTTTACGGTATGAAACAACACTTTTGGGGACTTAAGGAGCCCTTAGTTTATGGAGATATGAGTTTGGGGTTGCAGTGCCCAAATATGCCTATAACAACTGCCCCCTAAAGCATGAGATCATAAATCTTCTGATGTCGGGTGAAATTCTTTATCTTGAGGATTCGAGGTATTCGTACTGGAAGGTGACCATATAAAATACAATACAATACATCATCATCATATTATTTTCATGATCTAGCTCAGGTGGGCATTCCCATGCTCAGCTTTATAAATTCATTTTCATGTACATAGGACACACAATCGTCTATTTTTGCAGAATAGAGATTCTTTGCATGAAGAGTCATCTTCCCTGGCTTAGATGACTATCTGTGCAGATTCTGTATACAATTGATGTCTTTATTTTCCTAAATATGTCACAACCCAGATGGATGAAACTAGATACGGGGTCTTCAAAACTCGTCCAATCTTTGCCCGATGTACAAGTCGATCCATGTGAAAAGATGTTCTGAAGTCGAACATGGAAAGATATCGCCTGATTACCAGCTAATAATGTGAGTTGTTAACAGACACGAGAGGAGTCACCGATAATGAAGATGAACCTTAAGGTACTACAGTACAATTCACGTGGTGTGAATATATGAGCCGATGTCGAACATCTCGCAAAGTCTTTCGGTCGAAGGTCATTGATGTAAACCTATCGCCGGAAGTGAGAAACTTGCCATTGAGGCATGCAAGCTTCAAAGGACTCAAAGGGTTGTTTCTAAGTCAACTTCTTGGATAATGAGCTGATGTCAACAAGAAGTGACCTGTCGTAGGAGGGCCTTGATGTATCCCACATCTACAATGCAAAACGGAGCAAATGATTTTTTTGGAGGTGAAAACGATATGATGATATAAGGTTCAGGAATGGTCGTCATGAAAAACGAGGGGTGGAAGTATTGCGGTGGATGAGGCATTTGTTGGATGGTGAATTCTTTGAATGGCTTCTCTTGAACATATTGGCGACACTGATATGGACAGGTAGCATTAACCCCATGGATGGCACAACGGACCAATGGTGACGATGAATGGAAAAACCCAACCTAACTCAATCATGGTGATGGAGTGAAAGTGTCATGTTCAAGAGTGACCTGCTAGTAATAGAGTTCTTCAAGTTTTCTTCCCATTTTTCCCCAGTCATTGCTGACTAGTACCTCTTTATTTCTGACAAGCTTGTGGAGGATAACATATGCTTGGTCTATAATTTTCTCTTCAGGAAAACTTGTCACTTTGTGTTTAGTGAGCCTAGCATCAGTGAGACTCGTTCTTGTTTGGGTGGACAAGTTTGTCGCTATTGTTTTAACGAGTTTAATGACAAAGATAACTCAGTCCTTTTCATGTTTAGAGATTTTGAAAAGGGATGAAAAGGAGACTCCAACAGTCCTTTTTCGTGGCATAATCCCTTAAGTCTGAAAACATATAAAATAATACGAAAGGGATGACTTTTCAATAGTTTTAACGAGCTGACAAAGACAAGCACTCGATCTTTTTGTTTAATAATCCCTCAAGTCCAAAAAGATTGAAATATATGAGAGGGATGATGTTCCCTTTACTTTAATGAGATGGAAAGGCAAATGGATAAAAAATATTTTTATATTTAATGAGTCTATAAAGAGTTTAAAAGAGACTCGTATTTTGAGGAACGAGTGGTATTTCTGGGTAGCAGCTGGTTCCAGGTAAGTTTGGAACTTCTCAAAACATGGCAGTGTGAAGAGGGTGGCAATCAGAATCACTCGTCGCAGATGTTCCACAAAAGGGTAAACGATGAAGTGGAAGCGTATGGTCAACCAAATGAATGGAGGTGACGGAAGGAACACAACCAAAGTTCAAAAGGGCTGATAGAAAAGCAATCATAAAGGTCATTTACTAGAGGCGGGTTTTTTTTTTTTTTAATGAGCTTGAACCTTGTGCCAACACGTGCTTAGTGCAGGATGATTTCTTAACAAGCTTGAACCTTGCGGGAACATTACTCTTGATATTGGTCAATGATATTCAGTTTACCATTTAACACGTTAGATTCTTTCTTTGGTCCTTCGACCTGCTCAATTGCTCCATCAAATTGATTAGAAATACACCTCTATATGCCTGGAAAATGAGTTAAAAACTAACATTTTACTTGAACTATGTGAATAGTAACATAAAAGTAGTTTTACCTTTCATTTTTACCATATCATTTCAAATTTGGGATTTTGGAGCTCTGGAGTGGTTTTCCCCCGCAAACTTCATCAGCTTATTTCAGGAGATCCAGTGGATTATTCTTTGCTCTGTCAGGACCAGGTAGGAGCTAACCCTGAGCTCTTCATTTTCATTCCATCTTTTTCTGATTTTGAGCAAGTTTTCCCCTTCTTCTGAGCCCCTGTGGTTTGAAGAAATCATTCTCCCATCATCGCTCCTGCCTTATATCGAAAGGTGCAATGCATATTGATCTGTACACTGGCCAGTCAGTATGCATCTCACCTAGTCCAAAGGCAGGGTGCGACGGGCGCAGAAGGAAAACTTTTCACAGTGATTTCTCATGAAATTTTTGCATGTTTTTGCTCAAATTTGGATCCTATTTCATCTTTTGTCTGTGACTCAGATATTTGTTGGATCAAGATGGTCATCACGTGGCATGAACATGAGCATGAAGAAGAAGATATGATTGCCTTACATGATCAGGGTACTGTTACTACAATGCGAAACTGTGGTTTGCTCAAATTCTTTTGTATGTCTAGCATGAGGCAACAAATCATCTTGTTGTAGTATTTCCTAAATGCATGGGATCCGATCAACCATGTGTTCCAAATTAGAGGTAAATCTATCCCACTAACAGTCGAGGACATCTACTTGTTGACGGGGTCATCAAGGTGTGGTGCCCCTCTTTCATTGTCGGGATCTGCCAGTGGGGGTGAATCGGTGAGAGACTACATCGATCAGCTTTGTAGAGATGGATCTTAGCCTAGTAGAGATGGCAAGATCAATATCTGGGATGTCACTGATTGGCCTCTGAGGACCATTTTATTCACCTTTTCTAGATTAGCTGGTAGCACATCTCTTCATTTAGTGAACAGATCTTATGTGCAGTATGCTTTAGAATGCCTGGAACCAAAGGTATTCAACTAGTGTGAGGCAGTACTTCCAGTGATAAAAGAATAGCTCTCTAAGGTAAACAATGGAAGATCCAATAACTTTGGATATGGTTTCATTTTGACTGCTTTTGCCTTAGAGAGGATCTCACTGATGTAGCTGCAGCATATTTCACTGGGATTGCCAGCACCGAGGGAACCGAGGATGCAAAGATGGGTTGATCTCATGGCCAGACATGCTGGTCAACCACATATTACTTTCTCTGATGCCTTCTTTGAGTGGTTTGACCGTCAGGAGATGGTCTTCTCAGAGTATCCATATGTCGGGATGGAATTCGGAGGTGACTCGGAATTGGCGTTACCAGCTGGCGAGTAGTGGGGGGTGATAGGTAAAGATGATTTGACCATATCTTTGTTTGTAAGTTTTATAATATTTTTTGTGATTTATCAAGACTAAATGAACTCATGTACTTGTGCAGATGTTGTGCCAGTGCGACCAGCAGCATGCTCAAGGGCAGCAGCTGGCGGTCCAGCAGGAGAGGCTGTAGGGAGGGCTGTCCTTCGTGATTTGGACATAGCGGAGACCCTAGCAGTATTGCAGGATCAGATCGAGGGTTTTACTCTTAATATTCAAGATGTGATGACCGACGAGTTACCTCTGAGGCTACAGTGCCATACTACCGGTGTTCTGAGTTGATGGACTAGGCTCCTTCATATGATCGCATAGGTAGTGACATGTTATCACCAGCATCATTAGTATAGGATGCTTTTCTGCATTTACTTTTGAGTTTCTTGGTCGCATGACCAATTTTTCCTTCTACACAAAACATTATGTGAAATTATAAATAGTTATATATTTTTGATTTTCGGAGTTTATTTTGGTTAAGCTATGTGATCCAGTTGCAAATGTTGATATGAAATGCTTTTCTTTACAAATGCTGCAAATGTCTGTCTAACACATAATTCGCTAATGAATCAGTTAAATTGTTTAAGATTATGGAAATTTGTTGATATTGAATGGAATCAAGCTGCCTTTCCAAAATCTTGACTCTCAGGAACATACGATAGATAGCTGGGTTTCAAACTGAATAGACACTAGTAAGCTGTAGCATGACGAGTTGCGAATCTAGCCTAACAACAAGTCGGCGTATGCCATGCGAAATGGCATCAAAGAGAAGCTCTATCAACGCGTTGTACTCAACGATGTTGTTTGTTGATTGACCAATACATATCCCTCTGAAACTCACTAACTCACTGTGTGGATCAAATATGGCCCAAGCTGCAGAAGATAGGTTCCGCGTTCTATGACTAGCTCTGTTGGTGTACCCAACGAATGTTTCCAAAAACTCCTACATCTACAACAAATGCAAAGTGGATTACTTAACCAAAATGACAACTCTTGACGAAAATAAAAATGAAACAAAAGCATATCTATAAAGAGATTACTACACTTGATCAAGCATAGTATCGCTTAAGATACAACCTGTTTCGGGGTTGTGACAATGGAATTCCATCATAATCTACTAGCTCGTAGGCTCCTTTTGCTAATACCCGTTAAACAATGTAGTGGGCCATCCATAATGATTGGAACTTTCCTGCTCCCAATTTATCAGAGTCTTGATCATAGAGTAAGACCAGGTCACCTTCTGAGAAGACACGAGGCTTGAAATTTTTGTCAAATTGCGCTTTGACATGTTTCTTATGCGCTTCATTGACCAGCGCGATGTCATGACGGGTTTCATCTAAATGGATTAGTTCCAAGAAACGAGCCTCCTCCTCTGAAGTTTCGGGAAGTAGATCGATTGCGAACTTTAGAGATGAAATCTCACACTGAATTGGCAAGACAGCTGCTAGACCATACACCAACTGAAAAGGCATAAATCTGGTAAAATTTCTTACCGAAGTTTTATATGCCCGCAGAGCTGAGTATAGGATCAAATGCCAATTCCGTTTGTGGACTCCAATCATTCTCTGAAGCATGCGCTTAAGGAATTTTTTGATCCCTTCAATCTGTCTGTTAGCTTGTGGATAATATGGAGTAGAAATATCATGGGATAGTCCTAATTTGGTAGTCAATTCGACCATCATGTGATTGCGAAAATGAGATCCGTGATTTGTGACTATAGCCTGTGGAACACCGAACCTAGAGACTACCTGATTAAAAAAGAAAAGAGCAGCCGTTTGACCATTGTTGTTTAATGTAGGCATTGCCTCGGCCAATTTTGTAAAATAGTCGACAGCAACTATGATATACCCATGCCCCCCCGGCCGAGGTGGGGTTACATGTCATGAAATCTTTGCCCCGTTTAGTGAATGGCCGAATAAAAAATATTGGATGCAGTGGTGCAAGTGGTAATCTCGTTTTGTGATAAAAAATTTGACAAGCATGGCGACTTATTACTACTATTATGCGATCTTTGAATATAGTAGGCCAGAAGTAGCCATCTCGCAAGATTTTCTAGACAGTAGTGTAACCAGATAGATGCCCCCCACATGTGCCTGAATGACAATCATTCAAGACGTTTTCGGCCTCGTCATGCATGAGGCACCTTCACAAAATTGTATCGACACCACGACTGTAAAGCGTATCACCGATGATCATGTAGTCTTTTTCTTGGTATTGAGTACGTCGTGGTTCTGAGAGAGAGGTGTTAGGCCTAAAGGTTTGGGTTTGGAGATAGATTAGTATATCTCTGTACCACGGGTTGCTTGATGATATCAGAAATAAAGTTTCATCCACGATTGATGCTTAGATGTTAAATCTTTGGACGATGATGGGAGGTCACAAAGTAACTCCACGAAGACTACAAGTTTCTTTGATTTGGATTTGGTGAATTCTAGATCAAATTCTTGCATAATCACTATCCATTTTGAATACTTGCCCCATAGAAATTGACGTGACAGGATGTAGGTCATAGGGTTGCAATCTAACAAGACGATAGTTTTGCAAAAGAGTATATAGTGTCAAAATCTCTGTACCGCTTGAACAGTTGCTAAAGCCAGCTTTTCAATATAGGAGTACTTGCTTTCCATATCATTTAACTTGCGGCTTAAATAATACACATGATGTTCTATTACATTGTCTTCTTGTACTAAAACCATTGCGATGGTTGTATCTGTGGTAGAGAGATACAGGTTAAAGTCTTTTTGATAATTAGGAGCATACATTAATGATGCTTTTACTAGGGAAATTTTCAAAGCATCAAAGGAAGCTTGCGCAACTTGATCCCAATTGAAGGGTACTTCTTTTTTTAAAAGACATGTATAACCTTTAGCAAGTTCAACGTAATTTGGAATGAACCTCCTTAGAAATTTTGCTTTCCCTTGGAGTTTCTAAATCTGAAGAAAATTTGAAGGTGGAGGCATGTCGATGATTGCCTGAACCTTACATGGGTCAAGTCGAATTCTATCTTTGGAAGCTACGAAACCAAGTAACTGACCAGAACTGGCACAAAAAACACACTTGTGCTGATTGAGTCGTATCTATTAGTGTCGGCAACGTAGAAATATAGCTCTCAAATGCTGCAGATGATCAGTTTGCTTTCGCGAATGAGCCGGTAAATCATTGAGATACGGTTGAACGATGTGTTTGATGTCATGGAAGGCGTAGTGCATTGCCCTCTGAAATGTTTCTCGTGCATTCTTCAAACCAAAAGGTAGTTTGTGGTGCGAATGTGCCCCATGGACATATAAATGTAGTCTTCAACCGGTCCTATGGGCGGATATTGATTTGGTTGTATCCAGAGAATCCATCCATAAATGGAAAGATTTCACATCTAGCACATTCATCAATTATCTGGTCGATGAACATTGTAGGGAAGTTGTCCTTTGGACATGCTTGATTTACATCCCTATAATCAATGCACACTCTAATCGTTCCTTGCCTTTTCATCACAGGAACAATATTCGATACCCAATCAGTGAGAGGAAGGGGGTAAATGAAACTAGCATGTAAATTTTTTTCAACTTCTGCCTTAATGGCAATGGCTTTCTTCAGGTGAACCAGTTGAAGCCATTGTCGTATTGGTTTGACATCTCGATACATCTTGATTTCAAGTTCAACGATGCTCAAGTCAATGCCTAGCATTTCTTCGTATGACCAAGCAAAGACATCTCTGAATTCACGGAAGGGAGCGCAGTATATTTCTAGTTCTGAAGGAGAGCAAGATTTGCCAACATGTATATTCTCTATAGCATCTGGTTTGGTCGAGATATTAATGGAAATAGTTTCTTCAATATTGGATAGATTTCACTCTGAATCCACCGTATTTACAGTATTAGATAGAAAATAAAAAATTGAAGGATGATTAAGATCGTTAGAATAATCCTCGTTGTTATCTTGAGGTCGAGAACGATGGTGGTGATCATCCCATGGTGCCTCTCCTACCATCATTGACTGAATGGTTCCTTTGTTTGTAGAATATACATGCGACCAAGGATTAAAGGAGGTACCATACTCTAGAGACCTATCTATCCAAATGCTTTCCAAGCAATGATTTGGGTTTTCCGCCCACGCCCAAAATATTGATTGCTACAACAATTCTATAGGGCTTGGGGCCAATACCTGGCGATGATCCATGTTAACAAAATATTCAGAATTCCTCTTAATCTTTGATGATGTAGAAGATATCATGTGACAGGTTTCCACTGTGGCCACTTCTGCCAGATTACTTGGAGGCAGAAGGGCAAAAGTAGCCATTAAGGAAGGGTCTTTTAGTAGACCTACTCCGATATTTTGAAGGGACTGAGAGCTTCCATGGATCAAAGGAATGATTCCGGTAACTTGAGAACTATTGGGGAGGAAGGTTAGTTGGTCAATGATTTTGATTCCACATTGAAAAGGGAATGCAATCTTTCTAAAACATGTTGACACAACAGCTGCCATAGCATAAATCCAGGGCTTGCCCAGTAGGATGTTGTAGTCAAGGTTTCCATCGATGAATTTGACTTCAATTTCTGCTGTCTTGCCCCCCAGTTTGATTTGCAAGTTACTTAATATCCCACATGGCGTGTATGTTCTTCCATCGAACGCTTTTAATGTCGTGGATGATTGTGACAAGGGTGGAGAGCCTAAAGTTTTCCAGCAACTCATTGACATAATACAGGTAGATGCTCCCTCATGAATGATTATTCGATGAACAGTTTTGTTGAGGGCTTTTACCTGTATGAGGAAAGCGAGTTGTGCCGGTAACTGAGGTTCGTATCCTTTGTGATTAAAGGCCACTAGATTGGAATCCACGGGATCAATCCCACCTATTGCTGACAAGAAAGATTGTTTTTGGAATGGGAAATTCTGTAGTACTTCAAGTGTCGACATGGCGGATGGCGATTGGGCCAGATCCTCCACTATATTATAATTTTGTGCTGCTTGAGCACGAGGATTAAATTTCAATTTATGTACTACTACCTTAGGTGGATTTATTGTTAATTCAGGAATGATTGGTGGAACAACTTCTAATGAAGTTGTTGTCGAACTACTGGGTTGATATGTAGCCTTGTCATTCGACGATTGTGGATTTCCATAAGCTTTATTGCTTGTAGATATCAAAGCATCATTTTGCTGTTTTCAGATGGATAGCATAAGCACTTGGGATGGGGAAGCACAATCACTAGAAACCAGGTTAGTTTCTGGATTTGGAAACGGATCAGTCAATACCACTGAGGTATTTGAAGTCTTCTTGAGTTCAGCTTGATGTGGACAATATTTTGTGTAATGTTCCTCATCACGTATGAAGCATGGCCGATTAGGTTTCTTCTTTCCAGTAGGGTTTCTAGAAGGTTTCTCAGGAGTCAAATTCTCTTGTTTCTTCTTTTCTTTGTCCCTTACTTCTTGGCCCCTGGTTGCTTAGGATTTTTTCCTTTGTTGGTTGACATGGCATTGACCTCTGAGGCGAGAGGTACTTCATCTTCTTTCTGACTAGAAACCATACGGGATTTTTTAGATGTAGCCTTTGCGGTTTTCATGCCTATCGTACCTATCACTTCATCTCCAACATCAGATTCTTTATTTGATTTAGGAGGGGGAGGAACGAGGAATTCCGGTCTAGGAGTGTCAGGAATTTTTTTGTAGAGCGTGCCAGACTGAGTATAGATCAAATCTAAATATTGCGCATGAGCAATGACTTGCTCTTCAGTGAGAACTCCTCTCTTAGCCACATCCTCTATAATAGAGGGCAACAATGAATTTATAAACCATTCAGCAAAAAGATGATCAGGAATGTACGTCTTTACCATTCTTCGACAACGTTGGCACTCATGAATATGATCAGATATGTGAGTGGCTATCGTCTGTTTAAAGTTGGTAAGGAGTTCTGTCCCTGTTTCGTACCTTATGGGTAAGTGAAAATGGGTTGAAAAGGTAGTGGCAAGGGTGCTAAACTTATCAAATGAAGCTCTAAGCAATTCTATATACCATTTAGCTTCCAGACCAGTTAATGTTTGCTGAAAAGGCGAATCCTAATGGAATCATCATTCAAGGTGTTGGATGAACACCACAAATGGAATGTCATCACATGATTCGATGGATCTTCACCTTGATTTCCATTGAATTTAGGAATATTAGAGGGAAGTTTATGAGGAATTTTAGGCCAACAAGGGGCATAAGCAATTGGATCATTCGTTAGTCAGTTTAGATCTAGTAATTCTAGAGTTGCGACAAAGGGCAACTGTTGATTCAAGGTAGGCGAAGGATACCTAGGATAAGATGGAATCACCTGAGCAGTAGGTCTTTGCATACCAGCATAATGTATTTAATTTTGGTAACTTTGATAAGGTTGATGGGCATAACCATTATAGTATGGTTGTTGATAACCACTTTGGAAATGCGGTTGCCCGTTACTTACAACGCCCTGTTGCTTAGGTCCTTGGTATGATTGCTGGAATTGCGATTGTTGATATTGCACTAACCATGGTTATTGGACCATTTGTTGTTGTCCAATACTGGATGATTGACCAAGATGCGAAGTGATAGTACCTGTTTGAGCCCGAGTCACTCCAGATAAGGAGGCAGTAACCTGAGGTTGTGATTGAATCGCTGAGAAGAGAGGTTGTTGTAGTGCAACTTGAGAGTCTTTAGGTTGACATACAACAGGTAGTGATTGTACTTGCGATATAGTCACAATAGCAGGTGTAGTGGGAATATTCGACACAGGATGGACTAATTGCATTGAATATACAACCGTTGGTTGTTGAGGCAGTATTGGTACCCAATCGCTGGATGTAATTCCAATTTGACCTCAAATTTGTTGTAAACTCTCATATGGTTGTTCTCCAGGAGGGAAAAATGAAAAGGCATACTGCCCCCCATATGGCGGCAATATAGTACTTAAAGGGTAGATTGGCCTTTGAAGACACATTGGATCAACTTGTTGAGTTTTAGCATCATAAATACTAGATGAAATTCTGGATGAACAAATAGGAACAGACCATGTCGTCGAAACAGTCCCTGTGTGGACTCCGGCTTGTTGCTGATAACTAGTCGGGATAGATGGTATACCAGAAAACATTGTAGGAATGGCAGCAGGAAGCTCCGTCGTAGTTGTGTCATCTAACATAGTCCTAGATGTTGATGGTTGTTCAGACATATTTAGTCTATCCAAAAGGTTTCCTAGTGATTCGACAGGAACTTGCGATGAAAAAGAGCTAACTTCTGTAGTAGAAGGATACGAGTGGATCCCAGCTCCAAAATGCACTGGAGTACTGGATGAAATATCCTCTACTATCTCTTCTATGGAAATCAATCCAGGTGGAAGAGGAATATTGTCAGGTCCGTAAAATATTTATGGATCCAAAGAAAGTGTAGTCTCTGCAGTAACAGATACTGAAGGGGTGACAGCTTCTGAATTCTGGAATTCAACTTCTAGATGTTTAGGTAAGTGAACTTCAGTTTCTGGAGTTCTGTCCCTGTTTCATACCTTATGGGTAACTGAAAATGGGTTGAAACGGTAGTGGAAAGGGTGCTAAAGTTATGAAATGAAGCGATAGGCAATTCTATATACCATTTAGCTGCCAGACCAGTTAACGTTCGCTAAAAAAGGCGAAGCCTAATGGAATCATCATTCAGGGTGTTGGATGAACACCACAAATGGAATGTCATCACATGATTCGATGGATATTCACCTTGATTTCCATTGAATTTAGGAATATCAGAGGGAAGTTTATGAGGAATTGTAGGCCAACAAGGGGCGTAAGAAATTGGATCATTCGTCAGCCGGTTTAGATCTGCAAATTCTAGAGTTTCGAAAAAGGGCAACTGTTGATTCAGGGTAGGGAAAGCATACCTAGGATAAGATGGAATTGCCTGAGCAGTAGGTCTTTGCATACCAACATAATGTATTTTATTTTGGTAACTTTGATAAGGTCAATGGGCATAACCATTATAGTATGGTTGTTGATAACCACTTTCGAAATGCGGTTGCCCGTTACTTACAAAGCCCTGTTGCTCAGGTCCTTGGTATGATTGCTGGAATTGTGATTGTTGATATTGCACCAACCATGGTTGTTGGACCATTTGTTGTTGTCCAATACTAGATGATTGACCAGGATGAGGAGTGATAGTACCTGTTTGAGCCCGAGTCGCTCCAGATAAGGAGGCACTAACCAGAGGTTGTGATTGAATCGCTGAGACGAGAGGTTGTTCTAGTGCAACTTGAGAGACTTGAGGTTGACATACAGTAGGTAGTGATTGTACTTGCGATACAGTCACAATAGCAGGTGTAGTGGGAATATTCGACACAAGATGGACTGGTTGCATTGAATATACAACCGTTGGTTGTTGAGGCAGTATTGGTACCCAACCGCTAGATGTAATTCCAGTTTGACCTCAACTTTGTTGTAAACTCTCATATGGTTGTTCTCCAGGAGGGAAAAATGAAAAGGCATACTGCCCCCCATATGGCGGAAATCCAGTACTTAAAGGGTATATTGGCCTTTGAAGACAGATTGGATCAACTTGTTTAGTTTCAGCATAAGAAATACTAGATGAAATTCTAGATGAAGAAATAGGAACAGACCATGTCGTCGAAACAGTCCCTGAGTGGACTCCATCTTGTTGCTGATAACTAGTCGGGTAGATGGTATACCAGAAAACATTGTAGGAATGGCAATAGGAAGCTTCGTCGTAGTTGTGTCAGCTAACACAGTCCTAGATGTTGATGGCTGTTCAGACATATTTAGTCTATCCAAAAGATTTCCTAGCGATTCGACATGAAGTTGCGATAAAAAAGAACTAACTTCTGTAGTAGAAGGATACGAGTGGATCCCAGCTCCAAAATTCACTGGAGTACTGGATGGAAGATCCTCTACTATCTCTTCTATGGCAATCAATCCAGGTGGAAGAGGAAGACCATCAGGTCCGTAAAATATTTATGGATCCAAAGAAAGTGTAGTTTCTGCAGTAAGAGATACTAGAGGGGTGAAAACTTCTTAATTCTGGAATTCAACTTCCAGATGTTTAGGTAAGTGAACTTCAGTTTTTGGATCAGTCCTAGGTGGAGCTGCTTCAAGAATAGAGGTGTCTATCATTGAACTAGGATTAGTTCTAATGTCCTCTTGTAACTGCGAAACTTTCTCTCTAAAGGCAGATGTACTAGAGATAATTGGAGTAAATGTAGTCTCTAATGATGTTGAAACACAAGTTTCAAATAAATCAGCTAAATTGGATTCAGTTAAACGAGATCATTTTGCCCGGGATGGTTTCGTTTCTAGGGTCAAAGACGGTTGACTCGCTAGCCTCCGTGAACGATGGGGTTTTGATTGACTTTCTTCCATGATTGTAGATTACTTGATCAACTCAAAAATTAAAGGGAAAAACGTTATTCTGATTTAAATGAATTTTAAGACACTTTGACACAACTTACTTTTTCAATTTTTAAGATTCGAGAAAAAGCTAATGGTGACTCTAGTCGCTTTCGATTTTTAATAAGCCTGAAGTGACAAGTGCTCAAATGGACCTTTTCTGTTAAGGAGTCGAAAAGGAATGAAAGTGAATACTCTGGAAATCTAGATAGAGGGTTTACCAAACCGATCATAAAACTGCAAAATACACCTTGGTGATAAATGATAGAGTAATTACCAAGGACTTATGTACGTCAACTAATATTCTTGAATGTTGTGTTCAGTGCATTATGATAGATAAGGTGGCAGACATAGCTTCCTGAGGATAAAGGATATCAGCCTATTGCAGTCTCCTAATATATACTCGACGGTACGAGGAGCATAAGTCCGTACTGGCACTTGTCATATCAAAGAGGAGGAATCACCCAACCTTCGATGAAAACGATAGTTACCAGGTTTTACGATGCCGGAACACGTCTCTAGCCTAGACTTCTAGATGTGTTGCGTTAGGTTCCAAAGCGTTTTTATGTTGATCTTGTTTAGAAGTTTGTCTTTCAAGGTTCACCACGTGATGTAGATGTGAAATTCCTAAATATGCAATCTAAAATGATAAACATTCGTTTATGTTCTTTTAGCAATGAAAATCCTAGCTACAAAGGAAAGAAGATAATGATTTTCTTTCAGCAGAGAGCATAGAACACACTTAAATGCACTTTCCTAAATCAAATTTTGCATGCAATCAAAATACAGATGCACATGCATGTATTTGCTTTTTGCTTTCTTAATTTGTGAATGCCAAAAAGAAAGCTAAGTACAGATCTGAACTATTTTGTTTCAAAGTGACATTACTAACAATTTTCTTTTCAAAACGAAAGGAATACTAAGACGACACTTTCGATTTCGAAATTAAAACTGTTTTTGCGACTTGAAATACTAATAATTTTCAAAAATCAAGTACAATGACAAAAGTACAATCAACTATCTAGAAGAGGAAGACTTTACGACACTCTTCTTTTGATTCAGAATGACAATTACGACACTTGCATCAAAAACGACAGTTCGATTAGGCTACTTTTGACAAAGGAAGACTGTAAATGATTGAAAAATACACAAATTCATTTAAAATTCCTAACTGATGCAGGCTGAAATAATGTGAACGAAGAAGGTTGCAGCAAGAAGGTACTGATCATGAACAGTAAAACTACTGAATAAAGTTGAAAACAAAGAGGAAAAAAATGAACATTCAGAGAAGAAAGTATCACTCAATCATCACACCTGAAACACAGGGAAACAAGGATGCATATCACCTGCAACACACAGGAAGTGTGATGCATCCAGGTTGCACAGTTACAGACAGTGTGATGGACTAGTGAGCGAAAATGAGCTTGGTTCTTGCTCAAAATTTGTAGCTAAGTTCAGTGATTTAGGCTGAGTAATGATGGACAGTAAAAACAAAGCATAAGGGTAAGATCTGATGAGGTTTTGAGTTACCACAAGGGCACTTAGAATGCTTTGTAAGTCAGTGTTCAGTTCATAAACCAACCTGGAGATTGACTGGAGCAGCATTCATCTACTTCAAAATTGCATAGCAAAGGCATTTCAAAGGCTAGCTAGCTAACTTTAGGCTCTGTCTGTAGTTTATACAGCAAACAATAAACAAACTATTCGCTCGCCATTTTGTTTCAGGGAAAACTAGTGTCGATTCGAACTACTAGTCCCACTAAGACAGGTAGCTATCTTAGAAACAAACAGTGAAAGCTTTTTGAGAGTTCCTTTAAGTGTGATAGATGGAAGAGAAGAAAAGAGGACCAACCTGGATCTTTCGCTTTGATCCTAGCTTGGTTTCTCCTTTCCTTGATAGAATTTTCCAATCCTCTCCTACTTGTCCCGCTTCAAAGAGTACCTGTAGAGTCAAAGTAACAACAAACTATCAAAGCATCTCTATCTAAAACATAATAAACAATGCAGAATCAGAAACACATTGACCATACAATTGCATTCATAAATCATAAGATTCACAAATACGCGATTATATGGAGGAAAAATTAAAGAACTTTATTAATAGTAATGTAAGAGAGGATTAAAACCCAGCTGTTTGATCCAGCATCATCCTCCCAGTTGTAGAAGCCCTCTTCACCTCATGAACAAGCAAATCACCCAACAATGCAATCTCTCTTCTCACTAACAAACCAACAACACTTCCTTCCAAAATACAAAATTCCAGCCTCTAAACCTCTCAGATGAGGGATCCATATATAGATATTTGCACACAGGTGAGTCAGCTTCTGGGTTTTTGATTAGTGTCATTTCACGGATATTTCTTGGTTCCACTTGGAGATTTCATGATCTCTTACTCATCCCTGGGCGAATTCGGAGAGGCAAGTGTCACAGGAGAAGTTTCTGGAAGATTCCATGATCATCCACCTTGCAATCTGTCTCTGCCATTTATCTATTCTTTCTCATTGTACCCCACAGAATGCCATTTCAGTATGCATAACACCTGGCCAGTTTGGTAGTCAGTATGCATCGCACCTTGCCCATGGAGCAGTCTGTATGGTCTAGTTTTGGCCATTTCTGAGTAGTTTTCCAGGTGGAACTTCTGGGAAATAATCTAATCAGTTGACCATGATCCTTTAGGGTATGGAACAAAACTTTTAGGGTCTTAAGGAGCCCTTAGTTTATGGACATATGAGTTTGGGGTTTCAATGCCCAAATATGTTTATAACATGGTTGATAATCCTTTCTGCAAATCCAAATCAGAAGGTAGATCTGGAGGAGGAGAAGAATATTTATGCTCATCACTAATAGAATTCTCTTGAGAATCTGTCATATTTTTCTTATTGCCTTCCTTCAATAGCAGTGGTGAATCGTGATCATCCCTTCTTGAACAAGTCCTGACATGTGTAAAGTTAAAAGTAGTCTGCAATTTTTTTTCTTTTCTATACCAAGGCCTAAACATTTAGGACATTGTTTAATGTTGTAAAGTCTTTGTGGAACATCCTCATTTTCTTGAATTCCTCCAACCCTTTTTACTTGAGTTGAAGATCATATCATAGGTAGGACAATAAAGTTGTTTATTTTCTGCTTTATTAGGAATTAATAGCCGAATTTTAGCCTAAACCATTTTCTACTCTTCATCATTAGTCATTAAATGCAATGAAACTACCTCATCCTATGGATGTGACTTATCATAGAATTCCTGAATTTTTTTATGAACAAAACATCCCCAAAATCTAAGTTACCATTTGCAAATTCTTCCTCATCAACCACTTGGTGATCTCTTCCGTTGGCATTCCATTCTTGCACATTCCACACCTCTTCCTTTAATTTCTCGGTTCTACTAATGGGCAAAGTCGACAATTCAACCTTAATGTTTGGAATGGAATCCCTAGGTCTTCTAGAAAACACTAAATATTGAGGAACAACTCGCTGTTATAATGGGAAAATATCCTTGTCTAGTTCATTGTCTACCCCCCCCAAATGGGCCAATACCTATTATGCCTCTAGCAATCTACTCTATTAACCAACCTCTGCAATGTAGGGTTTTCTAAGTTGTATGGACTAGAATTGAGTTTTTTTATCTTTTTTTATATGAATTTATATGGGCTAGAAATATCTACATTATTGAGTTTTAATGCAAAAGACAAATTTCACCTCTTGATCTATGGGGAGCTCTGTTCTAGTTGTGTTAGACATAGGGGAGGATTTCACCCCATGTGTGTGGATTATTCATGTTCCACATACATAGTATGTGTGCGATCATCTTGTTGACGACCTATATTTGGCCATCAGTTTGGGGGTGGAAAGTTGTGGACTTAGTGAGATTGGTATCCAACATCGACTAGAGGCTTGACCAAAATTTACCTAGGAACCTGCTGTTGTGATTTGAGATAATGGATTGTGGGATTCCCAAATGTACCCACAATCATTCAAAGAAGATCTTAGCAGTGGCTTATTCTATATACTCTTTTTGCAGGTAGTGAGAAATGCCATTTTAGAGAATCTCTCAACAACCACGAAAACGCAGTAATTTCCATCCTTAGTGGAAGAAAGGTCCAACATGTAATCCATGCATATGGACTCCCAAGGTCGACTAGGAGTAAGAAGAGGAGTATATAGGCCTTTCTTCTTGATGGTATGTTTGGAAATGACACAGGAAGTGGAGGATTTGATTTACTTCCTAACATCGTTTTGGCCAATAAAAACACTTCCGCAACACCACCACTATTTTCTCCACCCCGAAATGTCCAACGACTTGACTGTAGTGTGGTTCCCAAATCATCTTCGCACACTCGCTTGAAGGAACACAGAGGTGTCCTAGGTGGCATAACAGTTCATCGTAAAGGTGAAACTTTGGAACGTGCTTTCCTTCCATGAGCATGTTGTATGTGTTGTCCAATTCTAGATCATTCTTGTAAAGATGCAGCCACCCCACAGTCTCGTGCCCACAAGAGTCAAGCACAGTGGTCAATGTTATGACTGGAGGTTGGCTGAGGAAGTCTACAAGATTTTTGGTGCTTCCCTTCTTGTACTTAATATTCAAATGGAATTGTTGTAAATATGTGGACCATTTATGATGGTGCTCAGTCTGCAACTTCCCTTGTGTTTGTATAATCTAGAGGGGTCGGTGGTCTCTGTGGATGATCGGTTCCCTCCCCATAATGTAATTCTTCCATTGTATAGAGGCTTTCACAATGGAATACATCACTTTCTTCACAGGTGGGATACTTTTAGACTATGTCTGAAAGTGTCTCACTGTGATATGCCACTAGATGACCATGTTGAGTAAGAGCTACACCAATATCATAGTCAAAGGCATCTATTTCAACCTCAAATGTTTGCTACAGGCTTGGTAATGTGAGCACTGGTGCGGAATAGAGGCGATGCTTCAACTCGACAAATGAATTTTGTTGGGATTCAGACCAAAAGAACGTTGCTTTCACTCCTCCCTTGGTGACTTGACTCAAAGTTCAAGTTATACGAGATAACCCCAACATGAACCTGTGGTAGAAATTGGTAAGACGCAAAAATTTGTGGAGCTCTATCAAAGTGGTTGCAGATGGCTAATCCCGAATGAATTGTATCTTTGATGGGTCAATATCCACACTACGCTCATCAATGATGTACCCCATACATTGAACCTTGGTCATACCAAAAGTGAATTTCTCCAAATTGGCACACAACTAGTGTTTCTACAGGGTTTGGTGAACCTCTCGAATATGGTGTATTTGTTCTCCCAACTCTGGCTGAAGATCAAAATGTCATCCAAATACCATACCATGAATGACTTGGTGAAGGGTTGCAAGATGTCATCCACCAACCTCATGAAGGTTCTGGTGCATTCATAAACCCAAAAGGCATGACCAACCATTCGAAAAGTCCCTCCTTGGATTTGAAGGAAGTCTTCCAAACATCAGTGTTTGATCAGTACCTTGTGATAACTAGACTTCAATTCAATCTAGCTAAAATATTTGGTCCCTTTGAGTTAGTCCAGAAGGTCATTAATCCACGGAATGAGATACCTATTCCGTACAATGATCTTATTCAATGCCTGATAATCAATACAAAGTCTCCAGCTCCAATCCTTCTTCTGTGCCCACACGATCGAGCTCCCTCAAGGTGATTATCTTTTCATGATGTGCCTTTTCAGTAACAACTCTTGAATCTTCCTCTTGATTTCATCATTCTCCATAACAAAGCATCAATAGATTGGTCCATCGGGTAGCGACGTCCATTGGGTAGAGACTTACCTTGTGTTAGATCAATGGAGTGCTTGACATGATAGTGTAGAGGAACCCCTATGGGTGAGATGAAGATGTCCCTATACTTCTCTACAAACTTGTCCATTTATTGTTGCCATGTGGAGGAGCCCTGCCTAGAGGTCATGGCCACAATGTTCTTCTTTCTCTGAGGGTGAATCATAAGGAAAGAAAATTTCTCGGCCTTAGAAATGATCTTACTACATTTCTTCACAGTGTTCAACAGTAGGAAGTGCTACCTATAGTATCCTATACAACTTGTTTCCCAAAGTAATAATAACTGTGTGAGTCCTAAACTCATACACAACATGTCTCTTCGACAAGTATGGTTCTCCTAATAAAACATCACAAACTTCAAGAGGAGCAACATCACACAACACCTCATTTGTGAAGGGCTTGATGTTGTAGGGAAGGTGATGCTATTGGCTGACACAAATATCTCACCCTTGGAGAAGCCACTCGATGTTGTGCAGTTGCAGGTGTGGTGTGGTAAGTGTTGAAAATAGCAACAAGAAGTTCTAAAACTAGAAATTGTATAAATAGCATTGCTATAGATAGCATTTTAGGATAAATTCCAATTTTAATTTGTCCTTGAATTAAAATTGAGAATTAAAATTCGAATTTAGTCTCACCAGTTGTTTGAAAAATAATTATTAATTCATCTTGAGTTAATTATTTGGAAACTTCAAACATGAAGTCTTTGTGAAGACATGCAATAGTCATCCATTTGATTGAGGAAGTTATCCCTTAATTAAGGAGATAAGGATGAGTTGTATTTGAGTTGTAATTAGTTAGCCCAGTTAACTGAGTTAAGTCCAATTAGATTAGTTCCAAACAATTTGTGGAACTAATTGCGAGTTCAGTTAGTTAATGCATGCATGCATGAAACTAGTGTACATCAGCTAACTAAATATTCTCTCATAAATAACTCATGCATGTTCGTTCAGACAAAGAACTAGTTGAGATTAAGGGTAGGGATAGTGTACTATCAGTTGCAAGAATATTCCCATGAGGAAATCTCTTGCATGAAGAAGGAATTCATTCCTTGAGGATTGTGCAGTTTCTACAGAGGTCAAAGCAGTTTGTGAGGTGAGAATCACACAGGTTACAGCTGGAGGACCCAGGGAAAACTACGCAAGGGAATAGGAGGCTTGGAGGATAGAGGAGGAGGCATATGTGTTGTCTATTTTGTATATAAGCAGTAGTGAGGGATTGTACTGAGATCTGGATAGCTTGTGAGCTAAAGCTTTGTGTAATCCTGAGATATTTCCACTTTTATGATAATACATATAGCGGGGTTTTGAGCTTAAGCTTTTCGCAGAGTATTCATCTGTGTTTCATGCGTGATTGTTTCTTCTTCTCTGTTATATGTGTTCTATTTGATCTTGCTCAAAATTGATTAAGCTTCCGCAAGTTTGATTATAGAAGTAGATTAAGTATTTTTCTTTACTACATTGCATAATCAGTTTAATCTACAGTGAGAATTGCTACAGTATGTAGGCCCAACCACTTCATGACATCTATTGAAATAAGTTTTTTTTGGCTCCCACTGTCGATAATGAACTATGAAGGTGAATGATTCACCTACATCTATGAGTGGAAGAGTCACTCCTCATCCTCAGGATCATCGAGCTCGTCTTTCTGGATCTTGGTGGTAGCAATGATGGCACTAAGCTATGAATTGATAATTTTCTTCTTTTTTTCATTCCCCTTGTCAGCTTATAAATCAAAGTTAGAACATGCATCTAATTCAGAAGTCGACAGCTCACCCACCATTGACTGCTTAACTAGACACTCACATGTGTTGTGAGTGGGCGTCTTATGGAACTCACACCATTTCCCTGTATCATTCTTCACCTTCATGGTGTTGGTATTTTCTTATAGATTCAGTGGGTAATCCTGGGTCACCCGCCCTGGCTTTATCCTTTGTTTAGTGGTTTGGTGACACCTTTCCCTTACTTCATATTCACAGATCCAAAGTCTTTCTTCTTTTGTTTAAATTTCTACTTGGTCTTGACAATGTATTGATAGGCGACACCAAGTAAGGAGATGTCAAGGAATTCCATTTCATCTTGGAAGAACTTATGTAGATAGTTGCAATACTTGAGTGCCAAATGCCACTCAGAATCCTTGATACCCAGCTTCATGCGAGGGTATTGAAAACATTTGTGAACTTCGTCACATCTTGGCCCCTTCCCTGTCGCAGCGTGGTCCACATATGTATTTATCTTCATAGCTCCCAACAAGGTAATATAGTCCCTTGATGGCATCTCAGAAATAATTCCAAGGGGGTGTGGCTGAAAATAATGAGGATTCCCTCTCGTCCTTTTTCATAGTAGGTTTCCCACCAATCCTTGACATGTGGGGTGGCTTTAAGGAGTGCAAATGTAATGTTTTCCTGATTAGAAGAGTCACGAACTAAAAAATATTCTTTCAACATATTTAACCATCTATCGATGGTGTATGCATCTATATGTCCTTAAAATATGAGAATATTAAAGTTAGCATGTACCTTAAAAGAAGTGGGGACGCTAGAGAGGCTGCTGGATGAAGATGTGTCGCCTGCGAGTAGCCACCAAAGGATATGGTAAAATCTATCCATCATCGCATTCATTTGTTTCTCAAGGGCTTCCTCGAGTAAAATTTTAAAATTATCTCCTACCCCCTTGTGTTTATTTTCTTCTGCCAAGGGAGGTTGTGGGACTTTGGGAGGTTGGTCTTGCAAAGATTCAACTAGGTCGAGCCCTAACTCCTTATACCCTGAGCTTGTTTAGGACATGCAAAGAAAAACAAAGAAGGAGAATACCACTCTGATACCACTAATATAGACTTATGAAGGAATGAAATAAAATACAGATATACACATAAACATGGAGGTGCACGATAAATAAAAGTTCATTTCATCAATATCAAAGAACTGAAATATGCTTACATACAGAAGTGGAAATAAACTAGCTTGGGCGATGGTAACTTATCTCTTAGAATATTTGTGGTAGCGACATGCCTCTGAACTATGTTACAATGAGGCTCAAAGGCCTACTTATTATTGAGAAACAATGGAAACCCTAAAAATAAAAAAACCTAACCCTAGGAGATGAAGTGCCAAAATTATGGGCCCCGTTTGGGTAAATTGGTACATCAACTTCCTGGGGTCGTAGATTTGGCATATAATCTCTATTTGGCTATCATAATACCTCAAATATTTTGTAGAGGAGGTCGAAAAAGAATAGGTAAAATGGTTTGGGACTTTTCTGGTCTCTCCGTTTTCCCTAAAAACGTATTTTAGTCAATGAAACAACTCTAGAAACTTTGGACCAGAAAAACTGCCAAAAATAGTAAATTATGCTACAATTAAGGAAACTAAAAAGAAACAATGGTGGGGGTCGAAGTGGAATAAGCGAGTGGGCACCAATATCCACCAAGATCAGCTACGAAACACAAACAAAACAATAACAACAATAGACGATATCTTAATTCTTAACTCTAATTTAGTAGAAAATTTAAGGGAAAGGATAGTAATGTGATCTAGTAATTTTCAACCCTTTAGGGAGATATTATCACATGTGTAAAAATAATAGTAAAATATTCCTTTATATCATTCAAATACAATGTTAAATCACTTGACATATTAACGCTTAATTTATGTCAAATCAACAAGATATATAGTATTGGAACTTGGAAATTACAAACCATGAAGAGTATGGATTGTTGACAATCAAATCTGCAATTTACACAAGTATTAGATGGTTAGAAACTTCATTAACATGCATAAATATGGATTTGATGTACATATTACAACCTTATTCCAAAGATAGTACAATATTGTAGCTCTCCAAAACCCTCATTTCGAATCAATCCAGGTTTTAGATTGAATAAAATGGAGAGATAATATATATATTAAAAGATAAAGTGAAGGTACAAGTGAAAAAGTGAAAAAAAAAACATAATTAACTGGCATCAAAATTCTCACCTGCCATGATAAAGGGCATATGGAGTTACGATTTGCATTGTCCAAAGCATCCACAATTGTAACTGCAATAGCAAAACAAGCACAACTAAAGGAGAAGATATGTCTGCATTCCAAAGAGACTGAGTCAAATAATGTTTACTAATAAATGAAATAAAATGGGAAGAATTTTAGGAAACTTCTATAAATCATTTATTGTGTTATGCCCACATTTAATGCTTCTACAAATAAAAACACAATGCACTCTAGATTTAACCAAATCTCTAACGTGAAAATTCTTCATTTTGATGTATAGAAATTGGTAATTTGAGTTTGATTTACTCAAATCTCTAAGCTTACATGTTGATGTATAAACTTTGAAAATTTAACTTTGATTTTGAGTTTGAATTGAGAGGGCTTTTGTACCTATGTTTTGATTATGATTTAGGAAAATCTAAAATGACTACTTATAAATTTCTAATCATGAAAATTTATCCATTTACATTTTGTCTCATATCAATATTGAAGACTTAGTGCACTCGTCCAAGACACTACCCTAAAGAAAAGGAGATAATGTATAGAAACACGTTACTTCACCTTCATGTACTTATAAAAGAAGTCAAACCCTACCCATTTCCATGTGTAGTCTATTATGTACAAAGCTAACCTTTACTAATTTAACTCAATTTTTTTTTTTATCAAAATGCCTATAAGACATCACACTCTTTAATTTAGAATGGAAATAAATAATTCACATGTTTTAATAAAATATATAGGTATTTCTAACTATGTAATGCCCCCATTCCGTTACAGGGGTTTGAAATTCCTATCTCTGCTTAGAGTAATGAATCAGAGAAGAAACAACAACATGATGTTGCAAAATCTTTAGCAAGGCTTCTACGAGATTGGGACCTTTCTAGATGCTTAAGTAAATCTGTGGTGGATGTTTCAATTATTTCTGAAATAACTTCTTATCATTTTTTTGAAAAAATCATTCACACTATTTCAAGAGAGGACAAAAATAAATAAATAAAATCAATGGGAGCACTTGCAATTCATAAAACATAGAAATTATTAGCCAGATCATAATTTTTTCTTCAAATTTTATATCATTATCATGAAATGTAGAAAATCTAAATGTGGCATTTTAGAGTGAAATATGTAATTCTATTTTATGGTTTTCACATGTTTGTTTTGAGACACAAGTCTCACCAACTCAAAATCAAAAGAGTTAAATTCATGCAATTCTTTCATTATAACTGCCAACTCATGCGAAGAAAGAAAAATATGAAGGATAACCATACCTTACTAATCTTCCTCTTGTTGAAAAATTCTTGTCTCTCTTTGTAGTTTTGAATCATCTCATACTGTGTCTTTGCATCCAAATTGACCTACAAATGAATCCAAAAAACATAATGATGTTAAGAGCTTTGTTATATCATCACATGAAATATTTTCAAAGGTTCAGAATGGAGACCTTGTGCATTGGATCCACAGTGGGGTGTACAACATCTGTAAGTTTACATTAGAAAACTATATTGTTATACGCAAATAGTGTCCACTCGAATGTTTCTATTCCCACTAAGATGGGTTTCTATCTTAGAAACAAACAATCAAAGTCTACTATTGATTCCTTTAGATGAAAATAGATGAGAGGAGAACCAAGAGGGCCAACCTGAGTCTTGCGCTCGATTTCCTCTCCTTCTTGATAGAGTTGTGTCGCTTCTTCTTTGTCTGCTCAGCTTCAAAAGGACCTGCGGAATCACAACAACATACTACTATGCAAGAAACAAGGATCGAAATTCATAAATAAGACAGGATCAAATGTGCATTAACCATATACAAGCATATATAAACAAGTACACAAGAATATGGAAGGAAACAAGAATAGAT